>CAXKVY010007083.1:0-27065 GCA_964058915.1 Tetropium fuscum | reverse complement strand
CTCGATTTCCGGCAAAAACACAAGTCCTATGGAAAAAAGTTATATGGCAAATTTGTAGGTAATAAAAATATCTGCAACTTTGTATTTACACTTTTTCACATAAACTCAAAATTTATGTAAAAATTCAAATAACCAAGTTTTCCGTTTTTTATCTTTTACTAAAAAAAAAATTTTTAAAGAAATTTGATTAAAGCTTAACTTTTTATGTCCCAAACACATTGTAATTTTTTTGATTAAAAATATTTATTTTTTCACCTTATTTTGACTTAATATCGAAAAAGCAGCCTAATTTTCAATCGAAAATTCTCGCGTCAAAACATCTGCTTTTTTAAAAAAGTCGGTGGGCTTTTATTCGTTGAAATCTCGACTTTCTGATGGTGTAAAAAAATATACATTACTATGCTAAATGTTCTCAAAAAATGCAAAGAAACGAAAAAAACTGTAAAATTTACACTTTAATTACTCGAGAAACGTAAGATTCCATGTTACATTTATAAACAAACAAATAGCAAATCGAAATATACTACTATAATTAACAACCAAATAAGTTAATAAAATTAATATTTAATAAGACATCTACAAAATTTGAGAAAGTTGTAGAATCTTCTTTAAATTATATGCGTAGATGACTAGGGTAAGTCTGGGATAGATGGCCATACTAGGAGAGATGGCTATTGTAAATATTTCCCACATTTGTCGTTAGATGTCAGCGCTACTGCAATCACACTGTTGGTTTAAACGTCCACGTTGGTGCAGCCATAACGTGGACGTTTACAAGCTCTTTGGCTGAAATTAAATAGACATATAAAACACACTTCAAGGTAATAACTTCAAAATAGTTTCATTTTAACATGTCTTTGTAGAAATACACAGGATGGCCATCTCTCCCTGGCAAATCGGGTGAGATGGCCTACCTAATCTTTGGGTCAGATGGCCATAGTAAACGGTTTTCAGATGCCAAATAAGTACCTATATTAGAAAAAAATATTGCATTGTGTTTGGGACATGAAAAGGTAAGTTTTCACCAAATTTCTTTAAAAATTTTTTTTGTAAAAGATAAAAATAAAAAACCAAAAACTTGTCGTCTGTAACGGCAGTTGACTATTTCAAATTCAAATCGACTGGACAAATAATGGCTGTTAGTAACAGTATTTTCTACGAGGTGGCCGAAAAAGTCTCACTCTTTATTTCGAATCAAATAAACGTTATTTATCAATGGGCCATTTACAAAGAAAAACCCGCAGGTTGCTATTGGATTAGAGGGTGAAAATTAGAGATAGGGATGAAAATGCCCCCTTCTCAGTTTTTTCAATATATCTCGCAAACGAAGTAAAATTTCGATATACTTTATATGAAACTTTGTGTAGAGAATTGAATTTCCCATGGACGACATATTAAAAAAAATAGCTATTTATGTAATCAGTTGGGAAAGCTACCAATTTGTGTAATGAGCAGATTTTTGCGGAACGAGCGCTTACGAGTTCGCCAAAAGAATGCGAGTTACACAAAATAGTGTTTCCAAACAAGATTTTTTCCAACTCCGATCAATTTTATATTTTATGAGAAGAAAACTCTAAATTTTGTTACGGCTAAGGTTGTAGTTTTGAATACTTGGAAACAATGAACAAACATCAGAGTTTAAAATTTCACCCTCGTGCAACCGGGAATTATTGCCTTTATTAATGAAATCATTGGAATTAATCACTGGAAAAATATATATAGCGTAATGTGCAATTTATAATGGTCTTTAATTTACGAATTCCTTAAATTAAGATTTCATTTAAGAGTAGTCGATTCCTGCCAATGCGACTCCGTTTCGTTTCTTTTGAAATATCACCGATCCAGCTCAAACGAGGACAACACTCACAGTTGCAGTGGAAGTTGATGATGCTTCGACGTCCTTCCACGAATGCTGGGAGCTGGTAAGGACAGGGTGGCGCCGACGGATTTGAAGCAAATACCCCACAGGACTACCAAATAATTTTTGCGCCAATCCATAATAATAAAAAGTTATTACGGGATATTTGCTATGTGAAACATTATAAGATATATATATATATATATATATATATATATATATATATATATATATATATATATATATATATATATATATATATATATATATATATATATATATATATATATATATATATATATATATATATATATATATAATATATCTAGTTCTTGCGATAACTGACACCAAAGTGCTATAAAAAATATTCGTGTAAAGAGTTTGTAGATGTCGATATAAATCTTGCGCCGACCAAGGTTATTTTTATTGCTACCGATGCCTTTGTTATACTTATTTGTTCACCTTGACATTCAACCGAAAGACCATGCAGGGTCATTGTATTTCGAAGCATTTACATTCTAAGTAATGTTCTGTGTGAGTATGTATAACTTTCACTTGCATCATCTCAAGAAATGCGGCTCTCTCGCCGCTACAGCCAACTCGTTTCTGTGCTGTCTGGATCTCGTGATTTACGCTGATGGCATGTTAAGACTACTATTGCTCCAGGCACTGAGCACTATTATAAGATTTTTATTACAGTCTCGTGTTAGAGAAAAATTATATAAACTGGCGGCTTATAACTAATGGAAGCGTTTTATATTTTATTTTGCGTTTTATATTTTATTTAAGCGTTTTGTATTTTATAATTTAAATGCTATACAAAATGATGGCCCATATGGATGTAATGTTGCCCCCTACATTGGCCGGAAGAGTTACAGAGCTTCTCCTGAAAGTGACCAGTGTAGCTCTTCTAAATGTCTTTTCCAAGCCATTTTGCAATCAAGCTGGGAATTTCTCCTATTTTATTTATCCCCACATGTTGGTTAATACATTTTCCTCTCGAATATTTCAAAAATAATCTGTTACTTTTTGTATGAGGCGGCCGTAGTGCTCTATACTTGCGGTATATCTCAATATAATCAGAATTTGAAACAGTAAACGTTCTTGCGCAATAGGTGTTCGTATCAGGTATTTTAACAATCAATATAGATCCAGCATCTTCAATGGCATCAATTAGTTATATGTAATAATTCTTCACGGCGACAAGCACCGCTGATACCCAAAATTAGGAAAACCTACAAATAAGTACCCTAAATTTGTTTCATTATCAGCATCTCGAATAAATTTATTGATATCATCCCTTGATAAAACTTTAGATTTCTTTCCTCGGTATCCGACGCTTTTGTTCTTAATGAGCGGGACCAATTTTGAAAACTTCCTTATATCAATATTTTCCTTAACATTCAATGTACTTTTCAACATTGAGTAGACACTCCATAACGTAGGAGGTTTTATAATTTTTGATTTTTCCTCGAAATAGCATATAAGCACATTTTCAGAAACCATTTTACATGTTTCTTGTCGCATCATTCACGAAATTGGTCATATGTTTTCTCATATACTAACTTGGATTTGGCCGGTAACATATTAGATACTATTTATTGCATTTGCTTTCTCAGATATATCTGATTAGGTATCACTACCACTATTATAATCAACATCCATCTTCTTGAAAATAACTTGAAATTGAAGTAACTACGAGCAAACAGTCAAACACGCGGCGGACCAACAAACCGTTTCTATAGTAACGACACAGAGACCACTGGATGTTGTGAAATTGTATTGGAAGTATTGATAACCTTAAGGATAACATGTATGGAAAAGAGAAGAATTATTTAGTTATTTTGGACTTATTTTTTTCAGACAAGCAAAATTTTTGAATACGATTTTACTGAAAACCTTGATTAATATTTTCAAGACAATAGTCGTTTAAAAGCGATAACTTATCGGGACAAAAAACCTCGTCAAGATGTATTGGAAGTATTTATTTTTAATATATTTCAGACGCTGTAAATTCACATTAACAGTTGTACAAAAAATGTTGGTATTTCGTGTATAAAATTCGTGTTTTCATGGCACATTCGAAAGAATTTTTGAAAAATTCTCACGATTTCAAAAAATTCACTCTCATGTGCCATTAAAAAAACATCTCATTTTACGCACTTAATACAAAAATAACTATTTTGTGAAACGTGCTTTTTAACGTCTTCACTGTCATATCTCTAAACATAATTGTGCTATCGAGCAGATTTTTTTTGAAATTAATGTAGACACAATAGCGCTTCTGAATATGTACATTGTACAACTCGATTATACCATATGTGTTTAAAAAATAAGAAACTTTGTCTTGTTATTTTCGTTAATGTATTTTTGAACAATCGAGAAACATTTGTATTTATGGAAATGTGTCTCTACATGCTGCGAAGCAAATGAAACCAATAAATGAAAAAAGTTTTTAAAATCATAATTTTTCATGTGCGTCGTCAGCGATATTCAGTATGTCGTCAGCGATTTTCTTAAAGCGGCCCAAACCCATATTCTGGCGCGCCCGCGTACACACACTACTTACCGCCTCGACTGCCGAATATTAACCTTGTAGAGGAGCGAAATTCGTGCCGGGATGTTCATACATGCAAAACTTTTTAAAATTATAATATTTAGTCACACACACACACACACACACACACACACACACACACACACACACACACACACACACACACACACACACACACACACCCATGCACGTTTATACATCGGAAAGTAGAGAGATTTGAGAAAAAATAAATATTTTAAATAAAAAAAAATACAGTGTGTTTGGATGCCCCAAGGGGTTTTCACCAAATTTCTTTAAAAATTTTTTTTTTGTAAAAGAAAAAACAAAAATTTGGTTATTTGAATGTTTCACATAAATTTTGAGGTTATGTGAAAAAAGTGTAAATACAAAAGTTGTAGATCTTGATTACCTACAACTGTTCCACTTAACTTTTTTCCATTTTTTCCATCCTACTATTATTTTTTTTGGTTTAAAATATTATCGCTCCTGGTCTGTTAGAGGTAATAACTTTCTTGGTTTCTTTAAAATTCAAATAATATTAACCTTATTATATTGATTTAATTTATTACACTATTACATTATAATTAATTGCATTGCTTGTGGGTTTAAATACAAGAGTGTTAAAATCACAGCATAATAAATTTCTATGTGCGGTTTCAATCGCACAAAATTCACATCAAGTTGGAAACTAAGTAGTCAGTACGTATTCAGATTAAATCTCAAATGAATCCCAATTTACAATACTTCCGGCAGTGTACATTGGACGATTTTACTTTATGATGTAGAAACGTAATCGTAAACTAGTTGATAATTAAATAATTCTAGGTCGAATTGCGTTGACCGCAAACAGCAAATTGTTCCGATATGATTGTATCAGTTATGATGTCATTATATAAACAATCGTGCATTAATTGTTATGAAGACCATGCAACTCTGAGTCCGCAGATTGAGATTTGTTTTAGTTATAATTAAAAAAAATAAAATTTCTATGTTATAAGAATATCAGACTCAAATTACTTCGATTTAATTTTAATGGAATACTCAGCTCGCAATGGAAAATATTATTGTTGCACAGACTTATTTCCGAGGATTATTATGGGGTAAAGTCATCTAACACCAAATACCACCAACTACGATCCAATCAATAAAGATCCATGACACAAAGTATAAAAAACGAGCGACGAGGAACGAGCTATTTAGAGTTAAAAAAATGGGGTAAAATAGCTGATTGTTTAACACTCATTTTGTTAATATGATTAACAGCTATTGGCGATATAATTATGACAAATAAATCAGTAACTACCTACTAGATTCTGTACTTCTGCTTTACTTAATACTAACTGTTTAGCTGGTGCAGTCTTGTAAAGAAGTTCAACGGCACTTGCAACGGGTCAGCAAATGTTGTTTTACTCATGCAATTCAAGTATATTACTAAACAATTCAAAAACTCACTCTAACGTAATATTACATGCTAGGTCGATCTCTTGGTTGTACCATATTAACTTTCCGAAGAAGTTTTTATCTACCACCGGTTTCATCAGTTGGCACAGATATCATCTACGTATTTTCACCAAATACCTGGTCTTTGTTTTACCGATTTTACAAAATTATCATCGAGGTTTGCCATACAAAATTATTAACAAATAAATTTTTAAAAATATTGCCCAGCAGGGACCTAAGCGAATCCTTCAGAAACTTATTCAGGGTGCTTAGGGAGTGAACATACCAAAAGTCCTGACGTCTAAAAGGTGAGAAAGGGGGTTCAGTTGGGTTTTCTCTACAACCTTCGTTCTATATATTTTTCCGAATTGACAACCGTCTTCGAGCTACAGGCACCGGAAAAGTGAAAACTTTCGATAATAAGATTTTTTTACCTCATATTTTTCAGCAAACATTCCTTCATATCGTCTAAACTATTCATCTGAGAAAAAAACCCTATACCCTTTAAGAATATATATGTTACTGTGAGAGTCCGAAATTAGTGAATGTCAACATTCACCGGTGAATGTCGACAAATACCAAAGCCTTTTTTTAAATTTGTATGTATGTATGTAATATATTTAACGGAATCTTTCAACGAGATTTTCATTCACTTCGAAACGTCAGATTAAAGTGAAACTTTGCACACTTATCAAGGACCGGTGACAATACAATAATTTGACAACTTTGTCCTAATATCCCCGCTAGGATCACCCAAAACCAGGATATTGAAAAAACTTACATTGGCGCATTCGCCACAATATAGAATTTACTGAAAGTGATACATTCATTAAATCTCTGACCACACAGAACAAAAATTAATCTTTTTCATAGCAGATAGTTAAACTAATCAACATATTTTTTAGGGAAAAAAAAATAGTTTAATAAAACTAAAAGACACGCTTTAATAGCGGACCGAAATAAAAAGGAAAAAATAAATTATAGTTTAAAGAACTAAAACAATACGCTTTAAATAGACCAAAGCTGAAGCCTTTGAAAATGGCAAATAGTGAAAAAATTAATAGGGATGAAACCTATTGGAAAAGGAAGAGAATATAACAAAAATGAAAGGAAAAATAATTTACGGGCGATCTGTGGCCGGGAAGTGGAAAGTGGAATTTATTTTAAAAATTTTTTTTTTGTAAAAGAAAAATAAAAAACCAAAAACTAAGTTATTTGAATTTTGCACATACATTTTTGAGGTTATGTGAAAAAAGTGTAAATACAAAAGTTGTAGATCTTTTTATTAACTACAAATTTGCCATTTAACTTTTTTCCATAGGACTTGTAGTTTTGCCGGAAATCGAAATAAACCGTATTTTACCCTTAAAAACATGTAATTTTTGGTATATTCTCTTCCTTTTCCAATGGGTTTCATCCTACTATTATTTTTTTGGTTTAAAAAATTATCGATCCTCTGGTCTAAAAGGGAAACCGAACTAATTAAGTAAAAAATAAACATTATTTTTATTTTTTAGTTCGGTTTCCCTTTAAAGCTTGATTTCTTAAACTATAATTTATTTTATTATTACTCGTCTCTTTAATTTGTTGCCTTGTTGGTCATCCGTTGGGGTATTTAATATATTATTGTTATTAGCCCATCTAATTAATTATACACGCAAAAACCGTTGATCGGAACATAAGCAACCTGTTGAAACAATATTTAAATCAGCTGTTGTCTTACTCCTCAAACTACAGCGCGCGAGTGAAACTTATCGCAGTGGATCTAACTAATTAGCATCACTATTCAACCTAGAACTAATAGACTATTTATCTTCCGCAAACATACGTGCAAACGGGGACAGGTGCGGTTGTAAAGAGCCGTGAACCTGACCGCGGAGAAAACTATCCCTCCGCCCACAGCCATGCGAAGTCGAGAGAAACTTCAAGGAACCTGAACACTGATTGACTGACTGGTACCTTTGACACACTTTTACGTGTCGATTTTCGCAGGATTTTGTCAAAATGTGTACTGATTTGTACGTTCATTCTCATAGCTATGATTTCTGATACGTCAATGATTCTGTTATATATTAAATATTGCTATATATAAAATATATAATTAATGTTCCTGATAATATTTGATTATTTTGTCGGTGAAATTGAGAAGAAATGTTCTTTTAAAATAATTTATTGACTTTGTATAAAATATGTAACAATTAGCTTAGGTCTAATCGCCCAGTACAACTGGACTTGGTAATAGATAATAGTCTTCGGTCTTAGTAGCATAGACTAATAAATAAAACATTGAAATAAATACATAAATTAAGAATTTCGTTGCGGGCGCTCCGGCTCCCGACTGAGATTTTGACAGGTACTTAAACCGGGCTCGGGCTGGGTGTCTATGGCTGGGCCTGGGCCTGCGCCTGGGCCTGGGCGTGTCCTCGGTATGCTAGGGATTGAGCGTCAAGGGAGCGGCCCCATCCGCCGTGTCCTGAGGATGCCGCTCCGCCGCCGCCGCCGCTGAATCCTCCAACGTCAGCACCGTAGCCGCCGCCACCGCCGGAACCTCCAGCGTAGACGGACTCGTGGGACTGGACGTGGCTGGATGAGTGTTGCGGGTGGGCTACTACCTCGTAGGTGACGTGCTTGCCTTGGTTTTGTTGTCCGAAGAGTTTCTTCAGTCCGATAATGGCGGAGAGAACCAGGGCGATTTTACCGATGAGGAGGGCCTTGCCGGCAATGAGGGCGATAGAAGCGAGGGCTAATTTTCCTAGGAGCGCGGCTTTGAGGGCCATGGCAGCCATGAGGGGCCCCATCATCCCCTTGCCCTTCTTTCCCCCCTTTCCGCCCCCGCCTCCTTGCTTGCCTCTTCCCTCTTCCTGGATGGTGTTGTCCTCCTCGGACAGGGAGTCGGCCATGTCGCCGAGGGAGCGCGCCGTGGAACTGACTGCATTAACGATATCACTACCCTTGAGGTCAACTTTAATGGTGTGTGACTCCAAGAACCCTGCGATCCGGTTAAAGATGAGCGATTCTATAGTGTCCTCACTGGATATGGCACGTGGAGCACCCTCCTTTTCGCCGCCGGTCCTTACAATTTGCACACCGTCAGTCACTGTGATCGTATCCTTATGGCCTAGGATCTTATCGACGAAGTTGAACAGCTTGTACTTGAGGCAGGACACGGAGTCCTTGCGGACGCAATCCTTGTATATCGAGTCGATCAGGTCGTTCTCCGTCTGAACGGCGTTGCCGCGAGGCTCCTCTTGGGCGGGCAGAGCACTAACCGCCAACACGAGACACACAAATAATCCGAGTTTTAAGGTAGCCATAGTGGTAGATTCAGCTGTGCGAAGAACAAGCGGTGCGTCGTATGCTGTTACGGAGTCGCCGTGTGGATATATATTACTCGATCCCTTCCCTTTTTGCCGGTCTTAACACAATTTGGGTCCAGAGGACTATAATGACGGCCGCGGGGCGATATCTTGGACCGCTTTCTCAGCAAACGCGCCTAACCTCGTTTCGGAGTCCTGTGCGATATGCAAATAGTCGCGAATTCTGCAGGTTCATCCTCAAGGACCGCGCAAGGGCCGAGGACACCTCGGTCAAGGTCCGGGACATTGCCCTAGCGAGAATCTTCGGATTCGACAAGTCTTCGGCCTTCCTGTAACGTTTAAATCGCTTGAAATTGCAAGGTTTCCTGCGATTTTAATCTGTAGAAAGTGAATTTAAATTAACATCTATATACGGAGACCCGTTTGCGGTTGATGGCGAATTTAAATTATCGGAAGAATCACTGATTCCTCAAAGTGTTTAGTTGATGTGTTATATGTTATATGACTATATAGATTCATGAAAAAACTTTATTTAGACGCGCAATAGCTTTTAAGATCAATCTTCAGACTAACGCGAAATACGCTAGGAACACTCTTTGTTATTATCTTTTGCATTCGCCATTAAATAAGGAAATTTCAAATCACATATCATCCAAATCACAACTTTCAAACCACTCAATCAATTATATTGAAACCTAATTGAGATATACAGTGTGATAAAAATGTGTTTACGTAAGTACTGGTTAATACACTACCAAATTAACCGATCTGTATATGGAATTTTTGCATACGTACTGTCCTATTACTGTTTATAATAAAAAAAATAAGTTTTATCATTTTTCCGCTCTTAAATACGGTGAAATTATAATCTTGCAAAACACTCAATTAAAATCTCTATCCAACACGTTCATATAAAGTGATCTTTATAAGTTACTAGTGAGATAAAGTAGTGAGCTAAAATATACTTTAAATCACTAGTGAGGTAAAAAACAATCCAAATCCATATCTTGTTATATCAAAGCTCCTTGTTTACTTTTAAACCTATCATAGAATAGTTTACTTTTCACCTTTATCATAGAATATTAATTCCACACTGAAGAAGGTTCAATTTTTTTAGTCAAATATAGAAAGTAAGCGAGAAGCACTTCTTTATTTAAATTAAAGCACTAGCTCCAATTTTCAAATGTTTGATATTGTTTAAAATAGGTTACTTTGGACTTTTCTTGAATTAAATTGGCTGTAGCTCTTTGGCTTCTTGCAAAATATCAGTCGAAATCCATATTCCATATTATATCTTTCACAGCCTCCCATTTTGATAATAATTATATAATGTTTATTAAGCAAACCCCTGGTTACAAATAAAATTAATAACAAAAACCACAGCTTTCTCGGCAAATCCATTCAGAATCTAATGGTGTAGTCCTCGGTGTAGTCTGCCTACGGATTTGCACCCTTAAGTGGAGATACAGTAAACAAAAATATTTAAAAAATTTAAAATTTTCCGTAGAATTAATTCACTAAACTAAAATACAAACACTTGGCACCACCAAGTCCCATAGAAAATTTTGGGCCCAAAGTTGGCCAAAAACGGTTTTTTCCATTTTACTCTGTCATGGTGCCCTAAAATGAAAAAAAGTTTTATACAAAAGTTGTAGAACTATTAAATACGGATCCATATTATGGTCCGATGTCAATCCGATGTCAGAAAATTCAAAAATAAATTATTTACCAGAAATTGCGTTTTTGTGAAATGCTCATATCTTCGTGACAGCAAATAATTTTTTCACGAAACTTGGTGAAAGTGTAGCTCTCTACTAACTGAAAAAGGTCATTTTCAAAAAAATTAAAAATATTATAAACTTTTTGTAAATATTGATTTTTTCGAAAAAATCACGTTTTTTTATCTCGATAGCTTATATGTATTCATATTTAGTCAATTTTTAGCTTAAAATTTACTTGAAATGTTGTACTAACATTTTATTGCGCGCTTTTTAAATTGACATGCGAAAAATCGGATTTTTAACAAAAAAATCTGTTTTTTTTTCAAGAACAATTTTTTTCCCTTTTTTGTTAGCAGCATTGAATAGCTCGTATTTTTTTAAATAAATTTACAAAAAAAATATCTACCACCCTTTCGAGCTGAGATAATTTTTTTTGAAAAACATCTAGTGTCGTAGCGTAGGGTTTGTAGCTCAATACTTGTATTTTACACAAAAAATACTACAATGACATATTCGCTATCTATTCTTTGGAAATTTAATGGTTATTCTTAAAGACATATGAGTTGACAGGTAAATAATAATTGTTAAGCAACATTTTCAACAAAAAAGGAAAAACAAATTTTTTTTCTTGAAAAAAAATCGATTTTTTTGTTAAAAAAAACCCGACTTTTCAACCGATTTTTCGGATGTTAACGATGAATTTAAAAAGTGCGATAAATGAAAATGTTAGTACAACATTTCAAGAAAATTTTAAGCTCAAAGTTGACTCTAAATATGAAAGCGTCTATGACCTAACGAGATTTAAAAAACATGATTTTTTCGAAACAATAAATTTTTGCAAAAAGTTTATAATATTTTTAAAGTTTCTGAAAATGATCAACCACATTTTTTAACACTATGGGGGTTACCAAACTTTAACTGCCCTATTTTTTGGCCTCTACCGCTCTTTTTGCTTACTCCTTTCTGAGAATGAATTGTCGAACTTTCTCTCCTATTTCCTCTCCTTTCTCCCTATTTCTGCGTTTCTCTCCTCTCTGTAAAATCATCAACAAAACGTGTTTATTACTATCAGGGCATATGATCAACCGTCAGGATTTCAATATTAGATGCGGGCGCTTACCTAAAATGTTCTGATTCGTACTCTTAGATTTTTTTTAAAAGACTCGACCAACCCGGTGATATACCCTACTAATCCATTTCCTAAGAATCTTAATATGCGTTCAGAATTCCAATTTCTGCAATAACTTGGCCATAAAACGTATTAAAACTCGGCCTATAACCATAAAAATATTTTTTTTCTAACGCGGACGCAAGAAGCTAACATTAAACAGGTACGGATGACTTTAATCGATGGGCTATCGATGTTTTCGATCATGGCCCCGGAATTGGTCGGTCATTTCGCTAATAAGTAGAGTGCGAACAGACGTTGTGGGTCAGGAAAACCCACGGATACGATAAAGAAAGTGCAAAGCGATCCATGAATTTTATGAAAACTGTAATGTATGTAGTTAAAATAGGCAATGAATGATTCAGTGGCATTAATTGGAACATCAAGTGTAGTCTCCGTGAACGTTTAATACGGTGGTTTGTTGTCAAATTTACAATTAGGGGGCGTTTCGGTCAATCGAAGTGTAAAATTATTTGCTTTCATGGCATCGGATAATTGGAAATGGCATTTGTGGTGTGGAGGTCTAATAATTCTATATGGATGGTAATATTTATTACAGTTCCCACAATTCAATTTAGTGTTCGAAAATACATGAAATATTACATTGAACTTTGTGCTATTATCTTAACTTTTTGTATAAATTCGATGAATCGAAGAAGGCCTCTCGATCTAATCTCGTATGTTTTTCTTCTTCTGTCCCCGTCACTCTCCCATATTCCAATGTCGGTCATTATGTTTACTATTTAGATTTAGGTACTTTGTTTTTATTATATTTTATTCCTACTATCTTTTTTCTTGTATCTACTTTTCATTCTTCTGTTTTTCTTTTTTCTTCATTACTGCTTTATTCTTCTTTACTGTTTCATTTTTAGTTCAGAAAATCCAAACACCTTGTTCCAAACACCTGCCATATAGAATAAAATACATAAGCAAGTCATGTCTTCGTCTGGATTTAATTTCCAAAACATCGTTGGAATATACTTTTTCTTTCGCCTCTTAACCCCTATTTGTATTTTTTGCTTTTATCGTTTCTTCGTTTTATTCCTTTCTTAGTTCCCTCCTTTATTTTCTCTGCGTTCTCCTTTTTTTTATCCTTTATACATTCTTAATTATATATACCGTCACTGTTTACTGTTTAAAACATTGACTTATAAATATTCTAATAGATTTTTTTTTATTTTACAAACACCAATGGCATGTACTGTAATTACAATCTGATTTGAACTTAGGTCAATGAGTAATATTTTTCTAACCTAATTTATTACTGCTACAAAACTTCCTCACTAGTGTTCCTTATATTTTTATAATACTTAATTACACTAATATTAATGTGTACACATGCACTATCCTGTGTTTTGAACACAAAATTATACTAGCTCGAAGGGTTTGATGCTCTTGAGCCTTCTGATCTGGTTTGTATTGTCGAGGAGCTGGATGGCTTCGACATTGACGTGACGATGAAGTCGCTGTTCGTGACTTTTGGCGAATTCGCTGATGATCTGGTTAACGGTGTTCATTCCCATGTTCCTATGGAGGTAACTATTTCTGCAATACCAGCGGGCATTAATAATGCTCCTTAATACTTTGTTTTGAAATCGCTGGATTATATCTAGATTACTCTTACTGGCACAACCCCACAGCCGGATGCAATAATATGTCCATACGGGTTTGAGAATTAGTTTGTACAAAAGTACTTTGTTATATACTGACAGTGTGGAATTCGTCCAGGCAGCCAATACATTTTCTTAAATCTGATATCTAATTCTTCCTTTTTTTTCTCCATTGTTTAGTTCAGATGTTGATTTTGTTAACTGATATTTGCAGATTTATTGCCGCTTATTCTTGTTGATCTTTGCCTACAGTCATTATTACAGTGTCATCAGTAAAGGTGGCTATCGAGTCATACACTAATTCAGGAATATCATTGGTGTATAGTAGATAAAGGACTGGCCCTAATACGCTCCCTTGTGGTACTCCTGCCTTGATTTCTTTACGTTCAGCAGAATAAGCGTCTTCCTGCTTAATTCTAAAGGTTCTATCTGAAATATAAGACTTCATTAATTGTGAGAACTGATTAGGCAGGAGCTTGCTTAATTTATAGTGAAGTCCCTCGTGCCATACTTTATCAAAAGCCTGTGCTACATCTGTGGTAGAATGCACTTTTCTTTCCTCCAGCGACTTTTAAATTACATCCTATGGATCTGATCTATAGTTGAGTGACTCTCTGAATCCAAACTGATGGTGAGGGATTATGTTTTTGTCCTCAATGACTCGTTTTAATCTTTTAAGAAATATTTTTTTCAAATTCTAATGGAATAGAATTAGCATAATTCTATTTGCAGGTTGGTACTTGGAGGCAGAACGAATATTCAGTAATTTCTCTTTTAATTTGGCTTTCTCGTTATTGTATATTTCTTTTTCTTTCTGCACTCATTATTTTCCGGTCTTTAATCTTCTTACTTCTTCAATTATCTGTCTTACTCCTTCCATATCTTCCTACATACATACTTTAGCTTTATTCTCGTGCCATTCGCATTTTCTGCAGATGTATTTCTTATTTCTTTAAGTACTTATTTCCGATCGTTATTGGAAGTATACTTTTAAGTGCCTGAGCTTGTAAAATGCGTATAACCTCGATATTTTGAAAATCGCTTTAGAGAACACATTTGCTTCCATGTTCCCAAATTGCGAATACGTTAAAGGTAGTGTCCGTTGAGGCAGCGTTTTCCTTTCTTTTGATGTGGGTGTCCCATCTGTAAGTATGTCACACTAGAAGCGTTAGAGGTATTTTCATTTTATTTACATTGATTTCGCAGCGTATGGCTGTAAATGCCGCGCATAAGTAGATAACAGTACTTTAAAGAAATAGGCTTTACATTCTACAATTAGATGAATAGAATTTCTCTACGTCTACTTTAGTTTATTATTATTACTGCAGTGATATACGATCACATCTTACAGCGGCATACTAAGTAAGTGCATTAATTTTTAACATTTACCCGTTACCGTTGGTTTTTGCAAAATGCATTCAATAACGGCGGTAGTTTCCCTAACAATACTCACAATCATTCACTGTAAATAAAGGTCGCCGGAAATTGTCGCATGCATGGGAAACTAGGAGAGTAAACATCACATAAAAAGTAGATCGCGTCCTAGACAATGGATAAAGGTGATTTGCATTGTTCTGTGCGAAGTTGCCGCTTATAAATTAATTTGTTTAATCGCGTACCTCAATACAAATTACTTACTTGAGGCTAGGTGAAAGGCTTTAATGTTGACGGAAAAATGCCTTAGTGTAGTGCATTACCCATAAGGTAATTTAAAGTGTGTTAATGCTACTTAACGGGCAAGACTTGCAAATATGATGGGCGCGATTCAATGACGGTTTTCATACAGCACACTTACGTGTTCAAACATTAAAGTGGTTGATTTTCTAACAGTTTCATACATTTTAATGCCCTCCACATTGTAAAATTATATTAAAATCAATTGCTTTTTTAACATCTACCTCGTTTTTTAAAAAGAAATTAGAGATATAAGGCATTACTTTAGATTATAAAGAACGGAACTGGAAATGGACAGGATAAAATAAGAAGACAGGAGTAGTGGAAAGGAAGAAATCACAATAAATTGAATATGCCTTAACACTTCTCGAACCAGAAACGCCGCCAGGGAAGCAGCTTTTCGATTACCCTCTTTTGTATGACGAAAATCGAAAAATAATACCATACACGCATATTGTCAAATACCGAGGAACTTTCTCGCGGAATCACTGCGACCTTGTTTTACCGTATTTATTAAAGAAAATATCACCTACTCTTCTGACCATCCTCTGAAAAATTCATCACATTAACGATGTACCTCTCACGTCAAGCGTGAGTATAATTTATTTAATAAGATACAGTGGCACACTAAATTTAGGGTGGCACGTTTTTTTCGACATACCACTAACTGGTCTTAACGCTTTGTTTCGAGGAAAGAAGGTAACGGTACCTTATGGAAAGTATCTCGATCATATATTCTAATTAGATCGTGCTCAGCTGTACTCTAGTTACGCGTACGTGGAGCGTAAAATAGTGTGTCAACCGATTTAGATGCGACTATAAATAAATAATTAGAGATTTGGTTAAACTTCTTGGTCGGCGAGGATATTCTTCGTATTTGGCTGTAAGCAGTAAACGAAACTAAGCGATCCGCGAAACGACATCCGGAACGCGGCCCATGCGAATTCCTATTGCGACGGCTTCTAACGCCCTCATGAATATCCATTTTCTCATTTGCAAAATTCTTTTACTCAGTAGGTCACAGCCAGATCTTTGGCACTGACCGTGTGCGCCCGGCCCCAAGTCACTTTTACTTGCGAGTACCGAACCTATACCGGATGAGGCATAGAGACCGCTGAAAAGTCGGTTTACTTTCTATGCCAATAAAACGAATGCATCATGTAAATAAAGTAGCCTAAGCGAGTAATTGCTATTTACAAACATAATATGGAGTAATACCGTAACAGCTTGCTTAATAATGCGATTATTCATAGAGGATAAAACGACCGGTGGATGACATACTTTTGACATACCCAGGACGTGGAATACCGCTTGCCATATGCGATGGTGACAATTATTGTCTGCTTTTTTCTTTCTTCTATTGTAACATGCTGTTTGTTAAACGCAGCATACATATATATATATATATATATATATATATATATATATATATATATATATATATATATATATACATATATATATATATATATATATATATATATATATATATATATATATATATATATATATATATATATATATATACATATATATATATATATATATATATATATATATATATATATATATATATATATATATATATATATATATATATATATATATATATATATATATATATATATATATATATATATATATATATATATATATATATATATATATATATATATATATATATATATATATATATATATATATATATATATATATATATATATATATATATATATATATTGAACTGTTTGTTGTTGTTGTCTGTCATTGAACATTAGAATATACCATTGAATTTGAAATATACCATCGAAGTGTATTTACCACACTTAATATGTAGAGACGAAAATAATTTCGCATGCCACTGCATTCGTTGTGAAAAATTTAGGATATACCATTGAAATGTCTGTTGTTCTTATCTGTCATTGAATATTGAAATCTACCACTGAATTTGAAATATACCATCGAAGTGTGTCATGACGTTATTTTCCTTAAAATATCAACTTTTTACTATTTCCGGTTTTTGCTTTACAACACGTAGGTACCTAGAAACAAATTATTGCAAGAAAAAAGTTCTTATTTTAAGAAAAATTACGACACTTCTTAGTGCAATAATTGAATATTCCAAATTTGTCGTAGGCAAATACGGTGGCGCTCAGAATTATGTTCGTCACTGGACAATCACGTGTGATAAAGCAAAAAAGGGAAAAAATGAAAAAGACGTTTTCAGTTATTAAATGGAAATTTTCACTTATTAACGGGCCATATTAAGTGGATATTTTCAGTTACTAACTGGAAATTTCCATTTACTAACTGGAAATTTCCATTTACCATCTGGAAATATTTATTTTCTGAGCGGATATTGCCACTTACCGAGCCACTTACTAACTGGAAATTTCCATTTACTAATTAGAAATATTCACTTACTAACTAGAAATGTCTATGGAAATAATTATAATTTTTTATTACGGTGGCTATCGGTGCCAAGTAGTCCATTAGAACAAATGATATCAAGTAAAAATTCACCATAGGATCACTTCCAATCCCTGCATGATGCCTGAAAATGATTCTTATTCGGCGGATTTATTAAAATCCCCATGTTAAATTGCTACGGAGTTATGGTTATCTTCTTTTCGGATCAGTGTAAATATACAAAAAACATTATTAGTTACCTACTTGCATCTTGAATATAAAACTGCAACTAGATTTTGACATGATTCTTATTTTAGGAATGCAAAACTATCCCAAGCAGAATTTATTTCGTACAATGCGCGTCAATTCATTATTATATTCAATTTTTACTGCTGAATGCTAAACAGTCAACGTAGATAAATAAATTAACACAAAACTGTTACATTCGAGGTACGATATTTTTTTATTAAAAATGAGAAGGAACAAACGGCAAGCAGAAATGAAGAATAAAGAAAAAACAGAAGAATGAGAAGTAGATACAAGAAAAAAGATAGTATACATAAAAGGCAATAAAAACAAAGTAAGTAATAAATATAATTATATAAATTGAAATATGCGAGAATGACAGGGAAATCAGGAAAACGCGATATGGTATCGGAAGGAATAATGAAGACAGAAGAAAGAAGAAGCCAATTAAGGAGGAAGGCAAATAAATTTAACAAATTTGAAAAAAGAAAATATAAAAAGGAAGAAATAATAACAAAAATATAAACAAAGAGACACAGAGGAAAGAGAAAATAAATTCAGTCGACGCATATCTACACGAGTTGCCTTTGCTTTTATTTTATGTGGTAGCCATTATAAAGTACTAAAATACATCAGAAAAAATCTATTTACAGATTTTAGATTCACTCTAGTCATTTAAAAATTTTACTACCTGTATTCATACTGTTTGAGTAACATTATATTTATTTACTATGTTATTCTTAAAAGGAATTACAGCAATTCACAAAAACGTCGAATCAACATTTATCTCACTAAGAAACGGCGCGACGCGACGTCTTCATAAAGTGAAAAGCCTCCGGTAACACAAATTGTACATAAACCGTCCCATGTTTGCGCCGTTAGTGTTTGCGTTACACGTTAGAAGGAAATTTCACTTACTAAAGAGTGATCCTAATTAAAAGTTATGACAAATATAAACAGAAATTCCGAAAGCACTGCGAAATTAAAACATCAACAAACACGCTTCCAAATTATTATAAAGCTTCGTTAAAGTTTTTAAGTTTTCTTCTAGTGCTTTACTACTTTTTAAGTTTCTTCGTTAATTTAAGTTTCCCCTTCCCTTTTTATCTCTTATGAAGATACTCGAAATATGTCAATTCTGTCCAATATTCTGTTGTTGTTTTTTCATATTAATCTTCTGATTTTCTCAGTTCAGTCATTTGATTCATTAACTTTATTCTTATATTGTTTAATTATTTCCATGGTTTCTTCTTTTTCCTTCTGTTTCTTACTTAGTCATTTATTTTTTTCTCAATTTTCCTTTTCATTGTTTTCTTTTTATTTTACTTCTTTTTAATTTCTTCAATCTTAATATTTGTTTTTCTTTCCAGTTCGTCTTTTCTTTTTTTCTGCATGAATGAGGATGGCACATATTCAGAAAAGCCGGATTCTTTGGGATATAGTATGATACATCCGTTTGCACCTCAATTAAGCGTCGAGAAAATATAATGACTAACAATTAAATGTAATATATAAACTCATCTTTGCGTGTTATACGTCGAAATTAATGAAAGGTTCAACTACAAGCGTCCAACCTATTTCATTTACCGTCGCAACGTTTCTCGGCTTCTCATTAATTTCACTTTTTACGAAAATATCCAATTATTGTCTCTATCTCTTGTCGGATCGGCGGTGTCTGTGTCGCGACTTTCACTTTGACTTTTGACCCGTTTCTTGTACTTTCATGGCAACCGTATATACCCCTACCTAGGAATCATTTTATATTTGCCAAATACTCCTTTATAAAACATTTAATTATAAGTAAGATTTTCCTTGAGGATTTCGAGGAAAATATATACAGACTCAATAATTATCTACTGTGATATTTATGAATATTTCATTAATTAAAAAGCACACTGTTTCCCAAGACCTAGATTCCGATTTTTAAATCAGTTACGCTTTATTTCAATTATTTACGATCAAAAAACGATCAACTGACCAACAAGGACAGATGGACGGAATCAGTGCTCGAACTTTGCAGGTATCGACGTCTATTAAGAACCCACGCTTTAGCAACTGCACTTTACTTATTACGTTCACTTTACGTTAGTTGTCATAATTTAAATATTTGTCTCTAATATGATATTATTAAAGCGCTACTAAGCCACTAAGCGCCCCCTCTAACATTCGTGATTAGGACTCATGTGTGAATGATTACAGGTGTCTTTGCGGCGTTATCAATTGCATTATCGATATATCACAGATTGCTGAATGGGTTCTTAGCGCATATTTGCGAACTATACTCGGTTTGGAAAATAAATGAGAGTTACTCATACCCGTTGTCTTCAGCCTCCGGAATTTAAGCAAACCCACTGTCTTCGCCTTGACTCAATGGTCAAGGCGAACGCTGTGTGAGACTCATTTATTTATTTCATTTCCCATTTATTAAAATCAGGAATATCGATTATCTGATCTGCATCAGATTTATAGTGAATTGTTTGTCTAAATATTAATTACTTAACAATAAAGTTGTAATAAGGTTTTTGCCGTGTTTTTTCCCTATGTTCGAATCAAAACGACATGTTCTTTTGTCCGATGTCACATATGTAACACTTCAAGAGATTCTGGTTAAGATTTAGGCACATAAGATTACTTTTTAATTACTTTATCAACATTTTACCTTATATCTAACTTAATTAATAGTCATTTTTTGTATAAGTGTTTTAGATAGCGTTTTTTCCACGCAAGAAAGTTTAAACTCGAGAACGAAAAACACGATGGACAAGGGTCGATAATTTTTGAAACCAAAAAAAATAATAGTAGGAGGAAACCCATTGGAAACGGAAGAGACTACAACAAAAATGAAAGGAAAAATAATTTACGATCTGAGGTAGGGATGTGGAAGGGGGTGGGTTTTTTATTTGCTGAAATCTCTACTTTCTGATGGTGTAAAAAAATATACATTCAGGTAAGTATATAAGTTCTTAAAATAGCAATCTTAAAATAGCAATAAATAGGCATCTACGCATATATAATTTAAAGAAGATTCTATAATTTTCTCAAAATATTGTATACCCTGGTGCCGAAATAGTGAGTGATTCATACATAATATCACACCACCATCACAATTGAACGGTTTGCCTATTTGCAATGGATCACAGAATTTCTTAGTGTGCAAATTTGTGTACACTCTATAGAAATGGTGGACAGAACTTATTAGTAACCGGGTCTACCGCTTTCATTGGTGAGTTTTAGGCGGTTCTAAATTAAATTAAATTTCATTGGTCAAAGGTAAAGACGCGGGATTTCCTTGGATATACTGACGCATGCGCTGTTTCATGCATGTATGTTTTGGCGCGACAGTGGCGTTTCATGTTGTCTTAAGTATGGTTGATTCGCGATATAAATTAATTATAATATTGTGTTATACGCGCGTGTTTAGTGTTTTTATGCGATGGAAGCGACGAATGCGAGTAGTAGTGGTTATAAAACCAATAATTCCTATCGTAAGCTACCGAATTTGAGAGGAGAAGAACTGATGATCAAAAATGCCTCCTCTAAAATGATATGCCTATGGAATTTCGTTTCCTTCGCACCTCATCTCACTGAGCCGTCCATATGCTGGTGATGAATCACTCCACAGTATTTCGGCACCAGGTTATAGTCTTATTAAATATTATAAATATATAAATATTTAAATCAAAAAAATTACAGTGTGTTTGGGACAGTTTTCACCAAATTTCTTTAACTTGGTTATTTGAATTTTTCACATACATTTTGAGGTCATGTGAAAAAAGTGTAAATACAAAAGTTGTAGATATTTTTTACCCAGAACTTCGTCATTTAACTTTTTTATCCTACTATTATTTTTTTTCACTTTTTACACCATTTTCAAAGGCTTCCAGGCCTGGTCTACAATGAATATTCAAAATAATGACAAGGGACATACGTTAGATGGAGAAGCAACTAAGTCCAAACGTTCAGAATTAGTAAATAACTTCGAAGCAGTGTTTCGTATTTATTGTTAATAGCGAAAACTAATAAAACGCTGTACCTATGTGTGATAGCCTGCGTTGCCGTATTTATGTCGCTAATTGGATAAAAAAATAAAGATAATATATGCAAGTAAAAGCTAAACGTGCGTTTATCATTAAGTAAACATAGTAATACAATAATGGCCATCTTGAGAAAGTGAAACCACCGTCCAGTCCAGTACTCGCTAATCCACTAATGTGCTGTTATAAAAATAAATACAAATTTAGAGTTGTTAAAAGGAGGTTAGTAAAAGTGTTGCGTTGATATACTAAACGAACCGATTATCATGGTTTTTAGTAAGATTCGGTTTCTGTACCGGCCATTTAGAACCCGGATTGCGTAACACCTTAGTACAATTACAGCTTTTTGTGTTACAGTTGTTTGGCGTTTTTGTTCGTTAAAGATGGGCGGAAATTGCCGCATGGGTCGCGATGAGCTAATAGTATGCTTTGAAATTACTCTGGAAGATGATACGATTGAGGAATTATTTAATCATCATTATCTATCGTTATATAAATAATAGAAGATACTTTTGACCTTGAATTATCAAAAATATGTTATCTCAAATGACCATTACCATGATTATTACATTTGGTAATTTAAATAAAATTAAAACAATGCACGTGCAGAAGAAACTAAGGTACATGGAATAAGCGGAAGGGGAAATGGCTTGTTCTAAGAAGGATAATAGATCAGGATCGATAATTTTTGAAACCAAAAAAAGTCGAGGGGGTGAATTTTTAAGGGTAAGTAAAACTGCAAGTCCTATAGAAAAAAGTTAAATTCGTAGTTACACTTTTTTCACATAACCTCAAAATGTATGTGAAAAATTCAAATAACCAAGTTTTTTATTTTTTACAAAAAAAAATGTTTTAAAGAAATTTGGTGAAAACTTACCTTTTTATGTCCTAAACACACTGTAATTTTTTTGATTTAAAATATTTATTTTTTCACCGAAAAAGCACCCTAATTTTCAATCGAAAATTCTCGCGGCAAAATATCTGCTTTTTTAAAGGTGTAAATATACATTACTATGATAAATGTTCTCAGAAAATTCAAAGAAACTAAAAAAACTTGAATCCGAACATTAATTTATATAATCATTGTGAACAATTGTGAGCTATTGAGTAAAATTTACACTTTAATTACTCGAAAAACTTAAGATTGAATTTTCTTGAATTCTAATCACTTATCCATTAGTTTTGTCTCTTTGATGGAATTTCTTCATCCTTAGATTAGACAAACCTTCCCGATTCTAGTAGATCTTCGAAATCTTCAAGACCATCACCGTCTTCGTCTCCAATATTATTTCCAGTCTGCATTGGTTCTTCATCCACAATCTGAATAATTAACTAACTTCCTCGTAGGTTTTTTCTTCCATTTTGAAGCATTTTCAGAACCATGACAATTTGAGCGTAAATTTGTGCATTTTAAACCATGCTTTCGGCAGCCACATTTTAAACTGTTACATCCAGTTTCACAGCTGCAGCAAATAGTTTTGAGCAATAGCACAAAGCACCTTTCGATGGGTTAAAATTTTCCGTAGGTCACGCAGGTATATAAGTTTTCTTAAAATAGCAATAAATAGGCATCTAAGCATATAATTTAAAGAAGATTCTACAACTTTCTCAAAATATTGTAGATGTCTTATTAAATATTAACTTTATTAACTTATTTAGTTGTTCATTATAGTAGTATATTTAGATTTGCAATTTTTTCGTTTTCGATGTAACATGGAAACTTACATTTTTCGAGTAATTAAAGTGTAAATTTTAATAAATAGGTCAAAATTGTACATTTTCTTTGCATTTTCTGAGAACATTTACCATAGTAATGTATATATTTTTTAACACCATCAGAAAGTACAGATTTCAACGAACAAAAAGCCCACCGACTTTTTTAAAACAGCAGATATTTTGTCGCAAAAATTTTCGATTTAAAATTGTGATGCTTTTTCGATATTTAGTCAAAATAAGGTGAAAAAATAAATATTTTAAATCAAAAAAATTACAGTGTGTTTGGGACAAAAAGATAAGTTTTCAACTAATTTCTTTAACAAAAATTTTTTTTTGTAAAAAATAAAAAACCAAAAACTTGGTTATTTAAATTTTTCACATAAATTTTGAGGTTATGTGAAAAAATTGTAAACACAAAAGTAGTAGACCTTTTTATTACCTACAACTTTGCCATTTAACTTTTTTCCACAGGATTTGTAGTTTTGCCGGAAATCGAGATAAACCGTTTCTCACCCTTAAAAACTCACCCCCTTCCATTTCCCGACCTCAGATCGCCCGTAAATTATTTTTTCTTTCATTTTTCTTATATTCTCTTCCTTTTCCAATGGGTTCCACTTTTTACCATTTTCAAAGGCTTCAGCCCTGGTCAATAAACTGTCAACAACTCTAGCTATAAATAATGTAAGTGTTCGAAGAACATGTGAACATGTGTATGTATATTATTAGGTAGTTTGATGATAACTATGTCCCATGAAGGTAATTTCATATATTGTCACCGTAACAGAAACAGTTTCTAAAAACCAGAAATTCTATGATGATTAAGGAAACGAAAAAATAAAATGTTAAAATTCCAGATTTAGAAAGATTGATAGAAATAATGGGGAAAAAGCGAGAATCGGAGCAAGAATGGAGGACACGAAGGTTGAAACTAGGAAGGAAGGAAGGAAGAAGTGAAAGGACTATTGGTCTAATTTAAAACGTCGCCGTCGGGTCCTCTTCTATTGTTTCCCAAGTTTAAAATCGGATTATTACTACTTGGACTAAGTATACTTTTTCATTTCAAAATTTTATTTAAGACATGTACTGATTTACGCAATTAGATTAAAATCGAAAGTCACAATAAACCGATTATGGACATCTTATTCGAGTCCCCTTGTATACGGTAACGTAATTAATTATCCACATTTGCATTTAATGTAATATATACACACTTATTAAGCAATTGTACATGCTATTAGATCGATTTGTTTCCGGTTTTTTGAATAATTCATTCATAAATAGAGGATACCTTTATAGGTATCGCTTATGCTAATCATTTGGAATTCCTATACACTTACTAATCGCCGAGGAATTTTAATTTGATTGTGGATGTCAGGCGTGCTGTACGTATTGACCCAAATGCCGGCATATCAATTGGAGTTCCAACGTGAGAAAGGCCGGACCTTTTTGGGCTAATGATGGAATTTGCGAATATACATGGAGCCGATACCGGAGACCGATATGCTAATAACAATCTTCCGTGCTTTTCGTTATTCTTTCCCACAGTGCACTGATCGTCTATTGTAATATAGCAAATACATTGATTAAATCGTATGCCGATCTGCTGTCGAGTGCTTGTTATTGGAAAAGACAAAGGATATGCACTTGTACACGTGTTGAATCCTTGAACCCCAATTAGTCTAGTTCGCAGTTAATTTGGTCGGTATAGAGATAGCACATGCGTTTTCGCCGGAAATGGAAACTTTTTCGCGTCTACGCAAAAACTACTGTGGAAACTTGGAGATAGCAGATAACCTAATACATTAACTTTCGAAGAATGTGGTGAGATAATGTCGGGATAAAATTGACGGGAAATACAATATGTATATAAATGGCCTGGATGATGTCTTTGAATATTTATCTAAAATTATTATCGTTTGCTATAGGCTAATCGGCTGGTTGGTAATTAACGATCGGTTTGTTGCGTATCAACTAATAATTTTAGAGTGTCTTGCTTGTATACCTACTAAAAGCACACTCTCTTCTGTATCCATCAAGTTCACGTGGGAGTGAGTAATGTAAGACAGTCACTATTTTTAACCGACTCCAAAAAAGGAGGAGGTTCTGATTCGACTGCATATTATTTTTTGTATGTTTGTTACCCTAGAACTCCGTCATTTATAAATCAATTATAAAAATTCTTTCTTTGATGGAAAGGGGGTACTTTCAAGTGGGTACTACTTTAGTTTTATTGGCATTGGACCTTGGATTCCGAAGATATACCGGTGAACTCACCCAGATATACTAAAACAAATGGCGAAGGCACCGGTCACAACCCTAATTTATAGATATTAAATTATTTAAAAAAAATTTCCATCGGAGCAAATTGTGAAGCTGAAAACCATTCTTGCTTTTCTATCGATATTTTAAAATGAGGGTTTTCATTGTCGTAATGGTGATAATTTCTACGATGTGTTAGAGAAAGTGCACTCATCAGTAAATAAAATACATATTTGGGAAATAATTGATCTTCGTGTATTTTAGTCAACACCCAGTTAAAAAAATTTATATGGTGTTGATAATCCTGTTCACTAAGTTTTGGTTCATATTGAGGAGATAGTCATGGAACTTATGTTTATGTAATATTTTAACTACCGAAGTCTGAGAGATATCCAAGACAGCACTAACTTGTCTAGTACTAAAATTGGAATTTTTATTTTTGGAATTGGAATTGGAATATTTGGAATTTTGGTTTTGTTTGTTGTTAAATTTGTCAAAGCCTTCTTTGTACCATTAGACTCTACTCGTGTATTGTTCGAGATCCTTGAGTACCTATCTCAAATATATTAATGCATCTTTTTTGATAAAAGTTAATTCTTTGAGTGCAAGGATAATTTTATATGTAATTTTAAAGCAAAATTCTGGTAAATCTGTTCGCTGGAAATAAAATTGAAAATATCTCACAAACTGCTAACTTTAGCCCCTGCAATGGCTATGTCAGAAGACAGATAGTTTAATTTTACATAACTGGGCATCAAAAAATACAGGGTGTTCCATTTGAAAAGAAAAAGTTTTCGCAGTTTTAAATTAGCTATATGTGACATGGAAAATGTAACACTTGGTATATTATTTTCGATTATATTTTAATTGCAGAACTTAACCACTCTATGTTTTTACGCTGTGCCAAAAATTAAATTTAAATATACCATGTGAAAAAACTTATAAAGCTCCTTCCAGGCCTTTCCATCTGTCACTTTTCTCTTAAAATGGTAAATATCTCCGAAACCTGATGGTTTAGCCT
This sequence comes from Tetropium fuscum, assembly GCA_964058915.1. Classification (NCBI taxonomy): domain Eukaryota; kingdom Metazoa; phylum Arthropoda; class Insecta; order Coleoptera; family Cerambycidae; genus Tetropium; species Tetropium fuscum. The sequence continues at coordinate 35 of CAXKVY010007083.1, read as the reverse complement.
AGGGTGCGAAGCATGTTTTTGACTCAAAAGTTTCC
>CAXKVY010007082.1:0-27121 GCA_964058915.1 Tetropium fuscum | reverse complement strand
GGGGACAGGTGCGGTTGTAAAGAGCCGTGAACCTGACCGCGGAGAAAACTATCCCTCCGCCCACAGCCATGCGAAGTCGAGAGAAACTTCAAGGAACCTGAACACTGATTGACTGACTGGTACCTTTGACACACTTTTACGTGTCGATTTTCGCAGGATTTTGTCAAAATGTGTACTGATTTGTACGTTCATTCTCATAGCTATGATTTCTGATACGTCAATGATTCTGTTATATATTAAATATTGCTATATATAAAATATATAATTAATGTTCCTGATAATATTTGATTATTTTGTCGGTGAAATTGAGAAGAAATGTTCTTTTAAAATAATTTATTGACTTTGTATAAAATATGTAACAATTAGCTTAGGTCTAATCGCCCAGTACAACTGGACTTGGTAATAGATAATAGTCTTCGGTCTTAGTAGCATAGACTAATAAATAAAACATTGAAATAAATACATAAATTAAGAATTTCGTTGCGGGCGCTCCGGCTCCCGACTGAGATTTTGACAGGTACTTAAACCGGGCTCGGGCTGGGTGTCTATGGCTGGGCCTGGGCCTGCGCCTGGGCCTGGGCGTGTCCTCGGTATGCTAGGGATTGAGCGTCAAGGGAGCGGCCCCATCCGCCGTGTCCTGAGGATGCCGCTCCGCCGCCGCCGCCGCTGAATCCTCCAACGTCAGCACCGTAGCCGCCGCCACCGCCGGAACCTCCAGCGTAGACGGACTCGTGGGACTGGACGTGGCTGGATGAGTGTTGCGGGTGGGCTACTACCTCGTAGGTGACGTGCTTGCCTTGGTTTTGTTGTCCGAAGAGTTTCTTCAGTCCGATAATGGCGGAGAGAACCAGGGCGATTTTACCGATGAGGAGGGCCTTGCCGGCAATGAGGGCGATAGAAGCGAGGGCTAATTTTCCTAGGAGCGCGGCTTTGAGGGCCATGGCAGCCATGAGGGGCCCCATCATCCCCTTGCCCTTCTTTCCCCCCTTTCCGCCCCCGCCTCCTTGCTTGCCTCTTCCCTCTTCCTGGATGGTGTTGTCCTCCTCGGACAGGGAGTCGGCCATGTCGCCGAGGGAGCGCGCCGTGGAACTGACTGCATTAACGATATCACTACCCTTGAGGTCAACTTTAATGGTGTGTGACTCCAAGAACCCTGCGATCCGGTTAAAGATGAGCGATTCTATAGTGTCCTCACTGGATATGGCACGTGGAGCACCCTCCTTTTCGCCGCCGGTCCTTACAATTTGCACACCGTCAGTCACTGTGATCGTATCCTTATGGCCTAGGATCTTATCGACGAAGTTGAACAGCTTGTACTTGAGGCAGGACACGGAGTCCTTGCGGACGCAATCCTTGTATATCGAGTCGATCAGGTCGTTCTCCGTCTGAACGGCGTTGCCGCGAGGCTCCTCTTGGGCGGGCAGAGCACTAACCGCCAACACGAGACACACAAATAATCCGAGTTTTAAGGTAGCCATAGTGGTAGATTCAGCTGTGCGAAGAACAAGCGGTGCGTCGTATGCTGTTACGGAGTCGCCGTGTGGATATATATTACTCGATCCCTTCCCTTTTTGCCGGTCTTAACACAATTTGGGTCCAGAGGACTATAATGACGGCCGCGGGGCGATATCTTGGACCGCTTTCTCAGCAAACGCGCCTAACCTCGTTTCGGAGTCCTGTGCGATATGCAAATAGTCGCGAATTCTGCAGGTTCATCCTCAAGGACCGCGCAAGGGCCGAGGACACCTCGGTCAAGGTCCGGGACATTGCCCTAGCGAGAATCTTCGGATTCGACAAGTCTTCGGCCTTCCTGTAACGTTTAAATCGCTTGAAATTGCAAGGTTTCCTGCGATTTTAATCTGTAGAAAGTGAATTTAAATTAACATCTATATACGGAGACCCGTTTGCGGTTGATGGCGAATTTAAATTATCGGAAGAATCACTGATTCCTCAAAGTGTTTAGTTGATGTGTTATATGTTATATGACTATATAGATTCATGAAAAAACTTTATTTAGACGCGCAATAGCTTTTAAGATCAATCTTCAGACTAACGCGAAATACGCTAGGAACACTCTTTGTTATTATCTTTTGCATTCGCCATTAAATAAGGAAATTTCAAATCACATATCATCCAAATCACAACTTTCAAACCACTCAATCAATTATATTGAAACCTAATTGAGATATACAGTGTGATAAAAATGTGTTTACGTAAGTACTGGTTAATACACTACCAAATTAACCGATCTGTATATGGAATTTTTGCATACGTACTGTCCTATTACTGTTTATAATAAAAAAAATAAGTTTTATCATTTTTCCGCTCTTAAATACGGTGAAATTATAATCTTGCAAAACACTCAATTAAAATCTCTATCCAACACGTTCATATAAAGTGATCTTTATAAGTTACTAGTGAGATAAAGTAGTGAGCTAAAATATACTTTAAATCACTAGTGAGGTAAAAAACAATCCAAATCCATATCTTGTTATATCAAAGCTCCTTGTTTACTTTTAAACCTATCATAGAATAGTTTACTTTTCACCTTTATCATAGAATATTAATTCCACACTGAAGAAGGTTCAATTTTTTTAGTCAAATATAGAAAGTAAGCGAGAAGCACTTCTTTATTTAAATTAAAGCACTAGCTCCAATTTTCAAATGTTTGATATTGTTTAAAATAGGTTACTTTGGACTTTTCTTGAATTAAATTGGCTGTAGCTCTTTGGCTTCTTGCAAAATATCAGTCGAAATCCATATTCCATATTATATCTTTCACAGCCTCCCATTTTGATAATAATTATATAATGTTTATTAAGCAAACCCCTGGTTACAAATAAAATTAATAACAAAAACCACAGCTTTCTCGGCAAATCCATTCAGAATCTAATGGTGTAGTCCTCGGTGTAGTCTGCCTACGGATTTGCACCCTTAAGTGGAGATACAGTAAACAAAAATATTTAAAAAATTTAAAATTTTCCGTAGAATTAATTCACTAAACTAAAATACAAACACTTGGCACCACCAAGTCCCATAGAAAATTTTGGGCCCAAAGTTGGCCAAAAACGGTTTTTTCCATTTTACTCTGTCATGGTGCCCTAAAATGAAAAAAAGTTTTATACAAAAGTTGTAGAACTATTAAATACGGATCCATATTATGGTCCGATGTCAATCCGATGTCAGAAAATTCAAAAATAAATTATTTACCAGAAATTGCGTTTTTGTGAAATGCTCATATCTTCGTGACAGCAAATAATTTTTTCACGAAACTTGGTGAAAGTGTAGCTCTCTACTAACTGAAAAAGGTCATTTTCAAAAAAATTAAAAATATTATAAACTTTTTGTAAATATTGATTTTTTCGAAAAAATCACGTTTTTTTATCTCGATAGCTTATATGTATTCATATTTAGTCAATTTTTAGCTTAAAATTTACTTGAAATGTTGTACTAACATTTTATTGCGCGCTTTTTAAATTGACATGCGAAAAATCGGATTTTTAACAAAAAAATCTGTTTTTTTTTCAAGAACAATTTTTTTCCCTTTTTTGTTAGCAGCATTGAATAGCTCGTATTTTTTTAAATAAATTTACAAAAAAAATATCTACCACCCTTTCGAGCTGAGATAATTTTTTTTGAAAAACATCTAGTGTCGTAGCGTAGGGTTTGTAGCTCAATACTTGTATTTTACACAAAAAATACTACAATGACATATTCGCTATCTATTCTTTGGAAATTTAATGGTTATTCTTAAAGACATATGAGTTGACAGGTAAATAATAATTGTTAAGCAACATTTTCAACAAAAAAGGAAAAACAAATTTTTTTTCTTGAAAAAAAATCGATTTTTTTGTTAAAAAAAACCCGACTTTTCAACCGATTTTTCGGATGTTAACGATGAATTTAAAAAGTGCGATAAATGAAAATGTTAGTACAACATTTCAAGAAAATTTTAAGCTCAAAGTTGACTCTAAATATGAAAGCGTCTATGACCTAACGAGATTTAAAAAACATGATTTTTTCGAAACAATAAATTTTTGCAAAAAGTTTATAATATTTTTAAAGTTTCTGAAAATGATCAACCACATTTTTTAACACTATGGGGGTTACCAAACTTTAACTGCCCTATTTTTTGGCCTCTACCGCTCTTTTTGCTTACTCCTTTCTGAGAATGAATTGTCGAACTTTCTCTCCTATTTCCTCTCCTTTCTCCCTATTTCTGCGTTTCTCTCCTCTCTGTAAAATCATCAACAAAACGTGTTTATTACTATCAGGGCATATGATCAACCGTCAGGATTTCAATATTAGATGCGGGCGCTTACCTAAAATGTTCTGATTCGTACTCTTAGATTTTTTTTAAAAGACTCGACCAACCCGGTGATATACCCTACTAATCCATTTCCTAAGAATCTTAATATGCGTTCAGAATTCCAATTTCTGCAATAACTTGGCCATAAAACGTATTAAAACTCGGCCTATAACCATAAAAATATTTTTTTTCTAACGCGGACGCAAGAAGCTAACATTAAACAGGTACGGATGACTTTAATCGATGGGCTATCGATGTTTTCGATCATGGCCCCGGAATTGGTCGGTCATTTCGCTAATAAGTAGAGTGCGAACAGACGTTGTGGGTCAGGAAAACCCACGGATACGATAAAGAAAGTGCAAAGCGATCCATGAATTTTATGAAAACTGTAATGTATGTAGTTAAAATAGGCAATGAATGATTCAGTGGCATTAATTGGAACATCAAGTGTAGTCTCCGTGAACGTTTAATACGGTGGTTTGTTGTCAAATTTACAATTAGGGGGCGTTTCGGTCAATCGAAGTGTAAAATTATTTGCTTTCATGGCATCGGATAATTGGAAATGGCATTTGTGGTGTGGAGGTCTAATAATTCTATATGGATGGTAATATTTATTACAGTTCCCACAATTCAATTTAGTGTTCGAAAATACATGAAATATTACATTGAACTTTGTGCTATTATCTTAACTTTTTGTATAAATTCGATGAATCGAAGAAGGCCTCTCGATCTAATCTCGTATGTTTTTCTTCTTCTGTCCCCGTCACTCTCCCATATTCCAATGTCGGTCATTATGTTTACTATTTAGATTTAGGTACTTTGTTTTTATTATATTTTATTCCTACTATCTTTTTTCTTGTATCTACTTTTCATTCTTCTGTTTTTCTTTTTTCTTCATTACTGCTTTATTCTTCTTTACTGTTTCATTTTTAGTTCAGAAAATCCAAACACCTTGTTCCAAACACCTGCCATATAGAATAAAATACATAAGCAAGTCATGTCTTCGTCTGGATTTAATTTCCAAAACATCGTTGGAATATACTTTTTCTTTCGCCTCTTAACCCCTATTTGTATTTTTTGCTTTTATCGTTTCTTCGTTTTATTCCTTTCTTAGTTCCCTCCTTTATTTTCTCTGCGTTCTCCTTTTTTTTATCCTTTATACATTCTTAATTATATATACCGTCACTGTTTACTGTTTAAAACATTGACTTATAAATATTCTAATAGATTTTTTTTTATTTTACAAACACCAATGGCATGTACTGTAATTACAATCTGATTTGAACTTAGGTCAATGAGTAATATTTTTCTAACCTAATTTATTACTGCTACAAAACTTCCTCACTAGTGTTCCTTATATTTTTATAATACTTAATTACACTAATATTAATGTGTACACATGCACTATCCTGTGTTTTGAACACAAAATTATACTAGCTCGAAGGGTTTGATGCTCTTGAGCCTTCTGATCTGGTTTGTATTGTCGAGGAGCTGGATGGCTTCGACATTGACGTGACGATGAAGTCGCTGTTCGTGACTTTTGGCGAATTCGCTGATGATCTGGTTAACGGTGTTCATTCCCATGTTCCTATGGAGGTAACTATTTCTGCAATACCAGCGGGCATTAATAATGCTCCTTAATACTTTGTTTTGAAATCGCTGGATTATATCTAGATTACTCTTACTGGCACAACCCCACAGCCGGATGCAATAATATGTCCATACGGGTTTGAGAATTAGTTTGTACAAAAGTACTTTGTTATATACTGACAGTGTGGAATTCGTCCAGGCAGCCAATACATTTTCTTAAATCTGATATCTAATTCTTCCTTTTTTTTCTCCATTGTTTAGTTCAGATGTTGATTTTGTTAACTGATATTTGCAGATTTATTGCCGCTTATTCTTGTTGATCTTTGCCTACAGTCATTATTACAGTGTCATCAGTAAAGGTGGCTATCGAGTCATACACTAATTCAGGAATATCATTGGTGTATAGTAGATAAAGGACTGGCCCTAATACGCTCCCTTGTGGTACTCCTGCCTTGATTTCTTTACGTTCAGCAGAATAAGCGTCTTCCTGCTTAATTCTAAAGGTTCTATCTGAAATATAAGACTTCATTAATTGTGAGAACTGATTAGGCAGGAGCTTGCTTAATTTATAGTGAAGTCCCTCGTGCCATACTTTATCAAAAGCCTGTGCTACATCTGTGGTAGAATGCACTTTTCTTTCCTCCAGCGACTTTTAAATTACATCCTATGGATCTGATCTATAGTTGAGTGACTCTCTGAATCCAAACTGATGGTGAGGGATTATGTTTTTGTCCTCAATGACTCGTTTTAATCTTTTAAGAAATATTTTTTTCAAATTCTAATGGAATAGAATTAGCATAATTCTATTTGCAGGTTGGTACTTGGAGGCAGAACGAATATTCAGTAATTTCTCTTTTAATTTGGCTTTCTCGTTATTGTATATTTCTTTTTCTTTCTGCACTCATTATTTTCCGGTCTTTAATCTTCTTACTTCTTCAATTATCTGTCTTACTCCTTCCATATCTTCCTACATACATACTTTAGCTTTATTCTCGTGCCATTCGCATTTTCTGCAGATGTATTTCTTATTTCTTTAAGTACTTATTTCCGATCGTTATTGGAAGTATACTTTTAAGTGCCTGAGCTTGTAAAATGCGTATAACCTCGATATTTTGAAAATCGCTTTAGAGAACACATTTGCTTCCATGTTCCCAAATTGCGAATACGTTAAAGGTAGTGTCCGTTGAGGCAGCGTTTTCCTTTCTTTTGATGTGGGTGTCCCATCTGTAAGTATGTCACACTAGAAGCGTTAGAGGTATTTTCATTTTATTTACATTGATTTCGCAGCGTATGGCTGTAAATGCCGCGCATAAGTAGATAACAGTACTTTAAAGAAATAGGCTTTACATTCTACAATTAGATGAATAGAATTTCTCTACGTCTACTTTAGTTTATTATTATTACTGCAGTGATATACGATCACATCTTACAGCGGCATACTAAGTAAGTGCATTAATTTTTAACATTTACCCGTTACCGTTGGTTTTTGCAAAATGCATTCAATAACGGCGGTAGTTTCCCTAACAATACTCACAATCATTCACTGTAAATAAAGGTCGCCGGAAATTGTCGCATGCATGGGAAACTAGGAGAGTAAACATCACATAAAAAGTAGATCGCGTCCTAGACAATGGATAAAGGTGATTTGCATTGTTCTGTGCGAAGTTGCCGCTTATAAATTAATTTGTTTAATCGCGTACCTCAATACAAATTACTTACTTGAGGCTAGGTGAAAGGCTTTAATGTTGACGGAAAAATGCCTTAGTGTAGTGCATTACCCATAAGGTAATTTAAAGTGTGTTAATGCTACTTAACGGGCAAGACTTGCAAATATGATGGGCGCGATTCAATGACGGTTTTCATACAGCACACTTACGTGTTCAAACATTAAAGTGGTTGATTTTCTAACAGTTTCATACATTTTAATGCCCTCCACATTGTAAAATTATATTAAAATCAATTGCTTTTTTAACATCTACCTCGTTTTTTAAAAAGAAATTAGAGATATAAGGCATTACTTTAGATTATAAAGAACGGAACTGGAAATGGACAGGATAAAATAAGAAGACAGGAGTAGTGGAAAGGAAGAAATCACAATAAATTGAATATGCCTTAACACTTCTCGAACCAGAAACGCCGCCAGGGAAGCAGCTTTTCGATTACCCTCTTTTGTATGACGAAAATCGAAAAATAATACCATACACGCATATTGTCAAATACCGAGGAACTTTCTCGCGGAATCACTGCGACCTTGTTTTACCGTATTTATTAAAGAAAATATCACCTACTCTTCTGACCATCCTCTGAAAAATTCATCACATTAACGATGTACCTCTCACGTCAAGCGTGAGTATAATTTATTTAATAAGATACAGTGGCACACTAAATTTAGGGTGGCACGTTTTTTTCGACATACCACTAACTGGTCTTAACGCTTTGTTTCGAGGAAAGAAGGTAACGGTACCTTATGGAAAGTATCTCGATCATATATTCTAATTAGATCGTGCTCAGCTGTACTCTAGTTACGCGTACGTGGAGCGTAAAATAGTGTGTCAACCGATTTAGATGCGACTATAAATAAATAATTAGAGATTTGGTTAAACTTCTTGGTCGGCGAGGATATTCTTCGTATTTGGCTGTAAGCAGTAAACGAAACTAAGCGATCCGCGAAACGACATCCGGAACGCGGCCCATGCGAATTCCTATTGCGACGGCTTCTAACGCCCTCATGAATATCCATTTTCTCATTTGCAAAATTCTTTTACTCAGTAGGTCACAGCCAGATCTTTGGCACTGACCGTGTGCGCCCGGCCCCAAGTCACTTTTACTTGCGAGTACCGAACCTATACCGGATGAGGCATAGAGACCGCTGAAAAGTCGGTTTACTTTCTATGCCAATAAAACGAATGCATCATGTAAATAAAGTAGCCTAAGCGAGTAATTGCTATTTACAAACATAATATGGAGTAATACCGTAACAGCTTGCTTAATAATGCGATTATTCATAGAGGATAAAACGACCGGTGGATGACATACTTTTGACATACCCAGGACGTGGAATACCGCTTGCCATATGCGATGGTGACAATTATTGTCTGCTTTTTTCTTTCTTCTATTGTAACATGCTGTTTGTTAAACGCAGCATACATATATATATATATATATATATATATATATATATATATATATATATATATATATATATATACATATATATATATATATATATATATATATATATATATATATATATATATATATATATATATATATATATATACATATATATATATATATATATATATATATATATATATATATATATATATATATATATATATATATATATATATATATATATATATATATATATATATATATATATATATATATATATATATATATATATATATATATATATATATATATATATATATATATATATATATATATATATATATATATATATATATATATATATATATATATATATATTGAACTGTTTGTTGTTGTTGTCTGTCATTGAACATTAGAATATACCATTGAATTTGAAATATACCATCGAAGTGTATTTACCACACTTAATATGTAGAGACGAAAATAATTTCGCATGCCACTGCATTCGTTGTGAAAAATTTAGGATATACCATTGAAATGTCTGTTGTTCTTATCTGTCATTGAATATTGAAATCTACCACTGAATTTGAAATATACCATCGAAGTGTGTCATGACGTTATTTTCCTTAAAATATCAACTTTTTACTATTTCCGGTTTTTGCTTTACAACACGTAGGTACCTAGAAACAAATTATTGCAAGAAAAAAGTTCTTATTTTAAGAAAAATTACGACACTTCTTAGTGCAATAATTGAATATTCCAAATTTGTCGTAGGCAAATACGGTGGCGCTCAGAATTATGTTCGTCACTGGACAATCACGTGTGATAAAGCAAAAAAGGGAAAAAATGAAAAAGACGTTTTCAGTTATTAAATGGAAATTTTCACTTATTAACGGGCCATATTAAGTGGATATTTTCAGTTACTAACTGGAAATTTCCATTTACTAACTGGAAATTTCCATTTACCATCTGGAAATATTTATTTTCTGAGCGGATATTGCCACTTACCGAGCCACTTACTAACTGGAAATTTCCATTTACTAATTAGAAATATTCACTTACTAACTAGAAATGTCTATGGAAATAATTATAATTTTTTATTACGGTGGCTATCGGTGCCAAGTAGTCCATTAGAACAAATGATATCAAGTAAAAATTCACCATAGGATCACTTCCAATCCCTGCATGATGCCTGAAAATGATTCTTATTCGGCGGATTTATTAAAATCCCCATGTTAAATTGCTACGGAGTTATGGTTATCTTCTTTTCGGATCAGTGTAAATATACAAAAAACATTATTAGTTACCTACTTGCATCTTGAATATAAAACTGCAACTAGATTTTGACATGATTCTTATTTTAGGAATGCAAAACTATCCCAAGCAGAATTTATTTCGTACAATGCGCGTCAATTCATTATTATATTCAATTTTTACTGCTGAATGCTAAACAGTCAACGTAGATAAATAAATTAACACAAAACTGTTACATTCGAGGTACGATATTTTTTTATTAAAAATGAGAAGGAACAAACGGCAAGCAGAAATGAAGAATAAAGAAAAAACAGAAGAATGAGAAGTAGATACAAGAAAAAAGATAGTATACATAAAAGGCAATAAAAACAAAGTAAGTAATAAATATAATTATATAAATTGAAATATGCGAGAATGACAGGGAAATCAGGAAAACGCGATATGGTATCGGAAGGAATAATGAAGACAGAAGAAAGAAGAAGCCAATTAAGGAGGAAGGCAAATAAATTTAACAAATTTGAAAAAAGAAAATATAAAAAGGAAGAAATAATAACAAAAATATAAACAAAGAGACACAGAGGAAAGAGAAAATAAATTCAGTCGACGCATATCTACACGAGTTGCCTTTGCTTTTATTTTATGTGGTAGCCATTATAAAGTACTAAAATACATCAGAAAAAATCTATTTACAGATTTTAGATTCACTCTAGTCATTTAAAAATTTTACTACCTGTATTCATACTGTTTGAGTAACATTATATTTATTTACTATGTTATTCTTAAAAGGAATTACAGCAATTCACAAAAACGTCGAATCAACATTTATCTCACTAAGAAACGGCGCGACGCGACGTCTTCATAAAGTGAAAAGCCTCCGGTAACACAAATTGTACATAAACCGTCCCATGTTTGCGCCGTTAGTGTTTGCGTTACACGTTAGAAGGAAATTTCACTTACTAAAGAGTGATCCTAATTAAAAGTTATGACAAATATAAACAGAAATTCCGAAAGCACTGCGAAATTAAAACATCAACAAACACGCTTCCAAATTATTATAAAGCTTCGTTAAAGTTTTTAAGTTTTCTTCTAGTGCTTTACTACTTTTTAAGTTTCTTCGTTAATTTAAGTTTCCCCTTCCCTTTTTATCTCTTATGAAGATACTCGAAATATGTCAATTCTGTCCAATATTCTGTTGTTGTTTTTTCATATTAATCTTCTGATTTTCTCAGTTCAGTCATTTGATTCATTAACTTTATTCTTATATTGTTTAATTATTTCCATGGTTTCTTCTTTTTCCTTCTGTTTCTTACTTAGTCATTTATTTTTTTCTCAATTTTCCTTTTCATTGTTTTCTTTTTATTTTACTTCTTTTTAATTTCTTCAATCTTAATATTTGTTTTTCTTTCCAGTTCGTCTTTTCTTTTTTTCTGCATGAATGAGGATGGCACATATTCAGAAAAGCCGGATTCTTTGGGATATAGTATGATACATCCGTTTGCACCTCAATTAAGCGTCGAGAAAATATAATGACTAACAATTAAATGTAATATATAAACTCATCTTTGCGTGTTATACGTCGAAATTAATGAAAGGTTCAACTACAAGCGTCCAACCTATTTCATTTACCGTCGCAACGTTTCTTGTGCGGCTTCTCATTAATTTCACTTTTTACGAAAATATCCAATTATTGTCTCTATCTCTTGTCGGATCGGCGGTGTCTGTGTCGCGACTTTCACTTTGACTTTTGACCCGTTTCTTGTACTTTCATGGCAACCGTATATACCCCTACCTAGGAATCATTTTATATTTGCCAAATACTCCTTTATAAAACATTTAATTATAAGTAAGATTTTCCTTGAGGATTTCGAGGAAAATATATACAGACTCAATAATTATCTACTGTGATATTTATGAATATTTCATTAATTAAAAAGCACACTGTTTCCCAAGACCTAGATTCCGATTTTTAAATCAGTTACGCTTTATTTCAATTATTTACGATCAAAAAACGATCAACTGACCAACAAGGACAGATGGACGGAATCAGTGCTCGAACTTTGCAGGTATCGACGTCTATTAAGAACCCACGCTTTAGCAACTGCACTTTACTTATTACGTTCACTTTACGTTAGTTGTCATAATTTAAATATTTGTCTCTAATATGATATTATTAAAGCGCTACTAAGCCACTAAGCGCCCCCTCTAACATTCGTGATTAGGACTCATGTGTGAATGATTACAGGTGTCTTTGCGGCGTTATCAATTGCATTATCGATATATCACAGATTGCTGAATGGGTTCTTAGCGCATATTTGCGAACTATACTCGGTTTGGAAAATAAATGAGAGTTACTCATACCCGTTGTCTTCAGCCTCCGGAATTTAAGCAAACCCACTGTCTTCGCCTTGACTCAATGGTCAAGGCGAACGCTGTGTGAGACTCATTTATTTATTTCATTTCCCATTTATTAAAATCAGGAATATCGATTATCTGATCTGCATCAGATTTATAGTGAATTGTTTGTCTAAATATTAATTACTTAACAATAAAGTTGTAATAAGGTTTTTGCCGTGTTTTTTCCCTATGTTCGAATCAAAACGACATGTTCTTTTGTCCGATGTCACATATGTAACACTTCAAGAGATTCTGGTTAAGATTTAGGCACATAAGATTACTTTTTAATTACTTTATCAACATTTTACCTTATATCTAACTTAATTAATAGTCATTTTTTGTATAAGTGTTTTAGATAGCGTTTTTTCCACGCAAGAAAGTTTAAACTCGAGAACGAAAAACACGATGGACAAGGGTCGATAATTTTTGAAACCAAAAAAAATAATAGTAGGAGGAAACCCATTGGAAACGGAAGAGACTACAACAAAAATGAAAGGAAAAATAATTTACGATCTGAGGTAGGGATGTGGAAGGGGGTGGGTTTTTTATTTGCTGAAATCTCTACTTTCTGATGGTGTAAAAAAATATACATTCAGGTAAGTATATAAGTTCTTAAAATAGCAATCTTAAAATAGCAATAAATAGGCATCTACGCATATATAATTTAAAGAAGATTCTATAATTTTCTCAAAATATTGTATACCCTGGTGCCGAAATAGTGAGTGATTCATACATAATATCACACCACCATCACAATTGAACGGTTTGCCTATTTGCAATGGATCACAGAATTTCTTAGTGTGCAAATTTGTGTACACTCTATAGAAATGGTGGACAGAACTTATTAGTAACCGGGTCTACCGCTTTCATTGGTGAGTTTTAGGCGGTTCTAAATTAAATTAAATTTCATTGGTCAAAGGTAAAGACGCGGGATTTCCTTGGATATACTGACGCATGCGCTGTTTCATGCATGTATGTTTTGGCGCGACAGTGGCGTTTCATGTTGTCTTAAGTATGGTTGATTCGCGATATAAATTAATTATAATATTGTGTTATACGCGCGTGTTTAGTGTTTTTATGCGATGGAAGCGACGAATGCGAGTAGTAGTGGTTATAAAACCAATAATTCCTATCGTAAGCTACCGAATTTGAGAGGAGAAGAACTGATGATCAAAAATGCCTCCTCTAAAATGATATGCCTATGGAATTTCGTTTCCTTCGCACCTCATCTCACTGAGCCGTCCATATGCTGGTGATGAATCACTCCACAGTATTTCGGCACCAGGTTATAGTCTTATTAAATATTATAAATATATAAATATTTAAATCAAAAAAATTACAGTGTGTTTGGGACAGTTTTCACCAAATTTCTTTAACTTGGTTATTTGAATTTTTCACATACATTTTGAGGTCATGTGAAAAAAGTGTAAATACAAAAGTTGTAGATATTTTTTACCCAGAACTTCGTCATTTAACTTTTTTATCCTACTATTATTTTTTTTCACTTTTTACACCATTTTCAAAGGCTTCCAGGCCTGGTCTACAATGAATATTCAAAATAATGACAAGGGACATACGTTAGATGGAGAAGCAACTAAGTCCAAACGTTCAGAATTAGTAAATAACTTCGAAGCAGTGTTTCGTATTTATTGTTAATAGCGAAAACTAATAAAACGCTGTACCTATGTGTGATAGCCTGCGTTGCCGTATTTATGTCGCTAATTGGATAAAAAAATAAAGATAATATATGCAAGTAAAAGCTAAACGTGCGTTTATCATTAAGTAAACATAGTAATACAATAATGGCCATCTTGAGAAAGTGAAACCACCGTCCAGTCCAGTACTCGCTAATCCACTAATGTGCTGTTATAAAAATAAATACAAATTTAGAGTTGTTAAAAGGAGGTTAGTAAAAGTGTTGCGTTGATATACTAAACGAACCGATTATCATGGTTTTTAGTAAGATTCGGTTTCTGTACCGGCCATTTAGAACCCGGATTGCGTAACACCTTAGTACAATTACAGCTTTTTGTGTTACAGTTGTTTGGCGTTTTTGTTCGTTAAAGATGGGCGGAAATTGCCGCATGGGTCGCGATGAGCTAATAGTATGCTTTGAAATTACTCTGGAAGATGATACGATTGAGGAATTATTTAATCATCATTATCTATCGTTATATAAATAATAGAAGATACTTTTGACCTTGAATTATCAAAAATATGTTATCTCAAATGACCATTACCATGATTATTACATTTGGTAATTTAAATAAAATTAAAACAATGCACGTGCAGAAGAAACTAAGGTACATGGAATAAGCGGAAGGGGAAATGGCTTGTTCTAAGAAGGATAATAGATCAGGATCGATAATTTTTGAAACCAAAAAAAGTCGAGGGGGTGAATTTTTAAGGGTAAGTAAAACTGCAAGTCCTATAGAAAAAAGTTAAATTCGTAGTTACACTTTTTTCACATAACCTCAAAATGTATGTGAAAAATTCAAATAACCAAGTTTTTTATTTTTTACAAAAAAAAATGTTTTAAAGAAATTTGGTGAAAACTTACCTTTTTATGTCCTAAACACACTGTAATTTTTTTGATTTAAAATATTTATTTTTTCACCGAAAAAGCACCCTAATTTTCAATCGAAAATTCTCGCGGCAAAATATCTGCTTTTTTAAAGGTGTAAATATACATTACTATGATAAATGTTCTCAGAAAATTCAAAGAAACTAAAAAAACTTGAATCCGAACATTAATTTATATAATCATTGTGAACAATTGTGAGCTATTGAGTAAAATTTACACTTTAATTACTCGAAAAACTTAAGATTGAATTTTCTTGAATTCTAATCACTTATCCATTAGTTTTGTCTCTTTGATGGAATTTCTTCATCCTTAGATTAGACAAACCTTCCCGATTCTAGTAGATCTTCGAAATCTTCAAGACCATCACCGTCTTCGTCTCCAATATTATTTCCAGTCTGCATTGGTTCTTCATCCACAATCTGAATAATTAACTAACTTCCTCGTAGGTTTTTTCTTCCATTTTGAAGCATTTTCAGAACCATGACAATTTGAGCGTAAATTTGTGCATTTTAAACCATGCTTTCGGCAGCCACATTTTAAACTGTTACATCCAGTTTCACAGCTGCAGCAAATAGTTTTGAGCAATAGCACAAAGCACCTTTCGATGGGTTAAAATTTTCCGTAGGTCACGCAGGTATATAAGTTTTCTTAAAATAGCAATAAATAGGCATCTAAGCATATAATTTAAAGAAGATTCTACAACTTTCTCAAAATATTGTAGATGTCTTATTAAATATTAACTTTATTAACTTATTTAGTTGTTCATTATAGTAGTATATTTAGATTTGCAATTTTTTCGTTTTCGATGTAACATGGAAACTTACATTTTTCGAGTAATTAAAGTGTAAATTTTAATAAATAGGTCAAAATTGTACATTTTCTTTGCATTTTCTGAGAACATTTACCATAGTAATGTATATATTTTTTAACACCATCAGAAAGTACAGATTTCAACGAACAAAAAGCCCACCGACTTTTTTAAAACAGCAGATATTTTGTCGCAAAAATTTTCGATTTAAAATTGTGATGCTTTTTCGATATTTAGTCAAAATAAGGTGAAAAAATAAATATTTTAAATCAAAAAAATTACAGTGTGTTTGGGACAAAAAGATAAGTTTTCAACTAATTTCTTTAACAAAAATTTTTTTTTGTAAAAAATAAAAAACCAAAAACTTGGTTATTTAAATTTTTCACATAAATTTTGAGGTTATGTGAAAAAATTGTAAACACAAAAGTAGTAGACCTTTTTATTACCTACAACTTTGCCATTTAACTTTTTTCCACAGGATTTGTAGTTTTGCCGGAAATCGAGATAAACCGTTTCTCACCCTTAAAAACTCACCCCCTTCCATTTCCCGACCTCAGATCGCCCGTAAATTATTTTTTCTTTCATTTTTCTTATATTCTCTTCCTTTTCCAATGGGTTCCACTTTTTACCATTTTCAAAGGCTTCAGCCCTGGTCAATAAACTGTCAACAACTCTAGCTATAAATAATGTAAGTGTTCGAAGAACATGTGAACATGTGTATGTATATTATTAGGTAGTTTGATGATAACTATGTCCCATGAAGGTAATTTCATATATTGTCACCGTAACAGAAACAGTTTCTAAAAACCAGAAATTCTATGATGATTAAGGAAACGAAAAAATAAAATGTTAAAATTCCAGATTTAGAAAGATTGATAGAAATAATGGGGAAAAAGCGAGAATCGGAGCAAGAATGGAGGACACGAAGGTTGAAACTAGGAAGGAAGGAAGGAAGAAGTGAAAGGACTATTGGTCTAATTTAAAACGTCGCCGTCGGGTCCTCTTCTATTGTTTCCCAAGTTTAAAATCGGATTATTACTACTTGGACTAAGTATACTTTTTCATTTCAAAATTTTATTTAAGACATGTACTGATTTACGCAATTAGATTAAAATCGAAAGTCACAATAAACCGATTATGGACATCTTATTCGAGTCCCCTTGTATACGGTAACGTAATTAATTATCCACATTTGCATTTAATGTAATATATACACACTTATTAAGCAATTGTACATGCTATTAGATCGATTTGTTTCCGGTTTTTTGAATAATTCATTCATAAATAGAGGATACCTTTATAGGTATCGCTTATGCTAATCATTTGGAATTCCTATACACTTACTAATCGCCGAGGAATTTTAATTTGATTGTGGATGTCAGGCGTGCTGTACGTATTGACCCAAATGCCGGCATATCAATTGGAGTTCCAACGTGAGAAAGGCCGGACCTTTTTGGGCTAATGATGGAATTTGCGAATATACATGGAGCCGATACCGGAGACCGATATGCTAATAACAATCTTCCGTGCTTTTCGTTATTCTTTCCCACAGTGCACTGATCGTCTATTGTAATATAGCAAATACATTGATTAAATCGTATGCCGATCTGCTGTCGAGTGCTTGTTATTGGAAAAGACAAAGGATATGCACTTGTACACGTGTTGAATCCTTGAACCCCAATTAGTCTAGTTCGCAGTTAATTTGGTCGGTATAGAGATAGCACATGCGTTTTCGCCGGAAATGGAAACTTTTTCGCGTCTACGCAAAAACTACTGTGGAAACTTGGAGATAGCAGATAACCTAATACATTAACTTTCGAAGAATGTGGTGAGATAATGTCGGGATAAAATTGACGGGAAATACAATATGTATATAAATGGCCTGGATGATGTCTTTGAATATTTATCTAAAATTATTATCGTTTGCTATAGGCTAATCGGCTGGTTGGTAATTAACGATCGGTTTGTTGCGTATCAACTAATAATTTTAGAGTGTCTTGCTTGTATACCTACTAAAAGCACACTCTCTTCTGTATCCATCAAGTTCACGTGGGAGTGAGTAATGTAAGACAGTCACTATTTTTAACCGACTCCAAAAAAGGAGGAGGTTCTGATTCGACTGCATATTATTTTTTGTATGTTTGTTACCCTAGAACTCCGTCATTTATAAATCAATTATAAAAATTCTTTCTTTGATGGAAAGGGGGTACTTTCAAGTGGGTACTACTTTAGTTTTATTGGCATTGGACCTTGGATTCCGAAGATATACCGGTGAACTCACCCAGATATACTAAAACAAATGGCGAAGGCACCGGTCACAACCCTAATTTATAGATATTAAATTATTTAAAAAAAATTTCCATCGGAGCAAATTGTGAAGCTGAAAACCATTCTTGCTTTTCTATCGATATTTTAAAATGAGGGTTTTCATTGTCGTAATGGTGATAATTTCTACGATGTGTTAGAGAAAGTGCACTCATCAGTAAATAAAATACATATTTGGGAAATAATTGATCTTCGTGTATTTTAGTCAACACCCAGTTAAAAAAATTTATATGGTGTTGATAATCCTGTTCACTAAGTTTTGGTTCATATTGAGGAGATAGTCATGGAACTTATGTTTATGTAATATTTTAACTACCGAAGTCTGAGAGATATCCAAGACAGCACTAACTTGTCTAGTACTAAAATTGGAATTTTTATTTTTGGAATTGGAATTGGAATATTTGGAATTTTGGTTTTGTTTGTTGTTAAATTTGTCAAAGCCTTCTTTGTACCATTAGACTCTACTCGTGTATTGTTCGAGATCCTTGAGTACCTATCTCAAATATATTAATGCATCTTTTTTGATAAAAGTTAATTCTTTGAGTGCAAGGATAATTTTATATGTAATTTTAAAGCAAAATTCTGGTAAATCTGTTCGCTGGAAATAAAATTGAAAATATCTCACAAACTGCTAACTTTAGCCCCTGCAATGGCTATGTCAGAAGACAGATAGTTTAATTTTACATAACTGGGCATCAAAAAATACAGGGTGTTCCATTTGAAAAGAAAAAGTTTTCGCAGTTTTAAATTAGCTATATGTGACATGGAAAATGTAACACTTGGTATATTATTTTCGATTATATTTTAATTGCAGAACTTAACCACTCTATGTTTTTACGCTGTGCCAAAAATTAAATTTAAATATACCATGTGAAAAAACTTATAAAGCTCCTTCCAGGCCTTTCCATCTGTCACTTTTCTCTTAAAATGGTAAATATCTCCGAAACCTGATGGTTTAGCCTAGGGTGCGAAGCATGTTTTTGACTCAAAAGTTTCCGCTCTTTCCAAATTTCAATTAATATATAGGGTGTTCGATTTAAAATAAGAAAGTTAGTTGCTTTCCAGGAGATATTCCCTGTACAATCACCGATATTTTTTGAAAACGCTAGAAACCTGGGATAATACACATTTTTCTCTGATAAATAGCAACAGAGCAAATGCGCACTAAGAACTCACCCTGTATATTACATACACCACCCTATATGTGTAACCCAATTGAGTTAGTATGGGCGCAACTGAAACATTGTATTCGTAGTGACAATAAAATCTAGGTATATCACCTGAAGATTGGTCAAAATGTTGCAAACATGTTGATATTGAAAATCGTTTTTGGAAATAGATCAATACGTGGAAGAAGTAGACCAAAACTAAGAAACCCTTGAACTGAAGTATAACATGTGAAATTATCTCTATGTGATATAAAAATATAGTGAATGTACAAAGCCTTTCTCATATCAATACCATTATTATTTATATATGTATTAAAGAGTACTTAAAAGAGAAGGTAAACGTTTATCTGCTTTCCACTACTCTCGAAATTAATTCCCATCCGTCTGCCGTCCGATGTAGGTATCTAGGTCTCCACAACATACTTATAAAGCCAAGAGGAGATTCAAGTCCGTGGCACAAACAAATTGTTTGCCCAAGATGCACTACACTACAGTTCTTGAATATTTAAACATTCTATTTACTCTACAATTTTTATGAAGTCTACGCCATCTTAGTTAATAGTTTTTCCGAGGCAAAACAATTATTTGATTGTACGAAGTTCAATAATTAATGAGCGCTGTATCACGCAAGAATATTACCTATTTCAGTTTATAGGGAGAGTTCCAGATGCATCTTGATGGTTAGATTAGATATCTTTTTTTAGGTTTCAGAGGCAAAATTATATTACTTATCTGTAACCTTCCTTTAACAACTATTTATCATTTTTTGAACGTTTTTGTTGTTGAAACTATTTAATTATTCATCGACTGTTCCTGAAGAATGCTTTCTCTTTCCCTTCTCTTACCCTATCCAATCTTACGCATTATAAACAAATGCACGAAGCCCAGTCTTGATTTCTCGATTTTTTCCCCAGTATACGCGATTCAGTAACCCAGTGTCCCGCTTTCTTCCATTCACGGACACTTTCTAACCGACTCCCGCCCATGAGCGGCTTGATCTTTACCTTGACTCACCTGCCCGTCTCAAGTCCATTGCCGGAGAACCAGTCTTACAAATCGAGGTCACTGGGTGATGCGCATTCGTTGAACTCGCGTAGATCCCGAGAGAAACGAGATATAATCAGGAGAAATTGGAAATTTCGGAATGTGGGACGCCGTGGGCATAAATACGATTAAGTAGCGGATGCAATAACAAGGCATGTTGTTTATCATTTGGTTTTTATAATTAAGCCGACTTTCTTAACTTAAATAAATACAATTACAACAATAAATATAACGATTTTTCAGATATTACAGTACAGTTATCTTCGCATTTTTAAATAAATCGTAAGCCGTTTCTAATGACTTGAGGGTTATAGAGGATAAGTGAAGAGAAACTCTAGGGAAAGGAGTTAAGATGAAGGTAAAGGAACAATGAAATGAGGACTAGAATAAATGGTAGTTGTAGACAAATAAGTAACAAAGTAAACAATTTAGAACAGGAATGGATTTCAAAAATCCTCTTTCCGGCCTTCCCATCCCCCATAATGACTACTTAGGGTTTTGGAAAATCTAGCAGTAGTTTTTGGAGAGAAGGCGCCACGAAGAGATCAAGTATAAAACTTACAGTAGATATTCAAAAAACTGAATAAATAATACAATAAATAGGAGATCATTCAAAACTATCTAGCTTTGTACTCCTCCCAAGCCTTATAGGCGACATCGGCCGCCTCTCTCTTCTTCCTGTACTCGTGCCCGTGGCCGCCGCCGCCACCGTGTCCCGCGTGTATGACCGTATGGCCGCCGTCATCGTGGTCAGAGTGCACCAGCTTCTTCAGTCCTATGATAATAGACAGCATTAGAGCAAGGGCCGATACCATTAAGGCTTTCATAGCTAAGAGTCCAACGCCTCCTATACCAAGAGCCGCCATCATTTTACCCATCATCAGGCCCATGAGCATGATGCCGCCGCCACCGCCGCCTCCTTTGCCACCTCCGCCGCCGCCGCCGCCTTTGCCTCGCCCGGTGGATGCATCTGAAACAACAAAACAGTCTTGTTAACGGATACCACACAAAACTCTCAGCTGAGTGTCGGTTTATCACAAACGCGACTGAAAGCGACATCTGTTTACCTATAGAGAATGATGGAACTAGACACGAACTAAATAGTTACAGAGTTGTTAGTTAGATGTCAGCAGACTGTAAGTTAATAGAGATTTTCGTTGCGTTTAGTTGTGTTTGTATTTTAGTTTGTATCATTTCGTGTATTGTTTTCCGCGAGAACACCGCCAAAATGGTTGTCATGTTTTGTCAGTTTTTGTCAGCATTTGGATATTTATTGAAACTCAATTGAATTTATTATATTTAAATTTTGGTAGGAACATCATATGGTGATCTACATATGAGCTGGAAAAAATGTTTTGTAGGCTAATGTTCTTAAAATGGTTTTCTCTAGTTGTAGAAATATGTGTAACGTTGCACCTGTGAATTAGCGTACCTTGTGATGACAATAAGGAACATTCACAATTTTCTTATTGCACAAACATGTTCTACCATACTGAAAAATAAGATATGCAAAATATGACTCATCAATTCCCAATAATAAATTTGTCATAAATTATCAAAGTCGATGTAATTGAGAAGAGAGAAAAATGTTTTATTTGTCATTTTACTGGAACAAAGTATTCTTTACAAAAAATTTTCTGCTTGTGTTTAAACGCATGAAAATGTACTTTAATTTGAGTTTGCATATACAGGGTCTCCGTTCCTTCGTACGTAAAAATGAGATAAATTTTTACGCAAAATTTAGTAAAATCCTTTTTGTTATTCATTTTACATGTTCAATATACAAAGGTTTAATATACAAACTTATATCAAAATTTACTACATAAATGATTTTTAAAAATATTACAGATAAAATTATAAATTATTTAATAAAATTAATAAAGCATGTAGTACCTAACATTTGATTTAAAAGATTATAAAAAAGTATATATAAAGTTTCTCGTTTTCACTATCATCTAATTTTATTCAAGTAACCACCTTTGTATATGAAACACTTAAAATGAATAACAAAGTGTTTTACTAAATTTTGCGGTAGAGAGTTATCTAATTTTTACTTACTTGGTAGTAACGGATACACTCAAATTAAAGTATATTTTTATAGGTTAAAACACAAGCAGAATTTTTTGTGCAGAATATTTTTTTTCCGTAGAATGAAGAATACAAACGTTTTATATCTTTTCAATCACATCCGTGGAGACACTGTATATCAGTGACTATTTCCCTCGTCTTAATTTCCACTAATCACAAACGCGCAATTTTGAATTACAAATGGTTTCTACATCGAAAAACTGTATGACAGCACCTGTCAGCAGTTTTTTCGAGTTTACACGCGGGAAAACTTGACAGATATTGTCGCCAAAAATTATAATACCCTTGATAGCAAGTAATTATGGTCTCCTAGGACACCAGAAAACGACGCTAAACAATTTTTCTGATTTTATTGTCAATAAATTTTGTAATATTGTTTTTAAACAGTGCCAGTCAGCTTATGTAGTGAAAATGAGTCGCTTTGGAAGTGATTCTATGACTAATATTGATCTGACAATTGAGAAAAGTGTACCGTACAATACCATAAAACGCATACGTCAATATGGAAACAGTTTACGGAATTCTGCAAGGCAAAGAAATACGAACTTTTGGAAACTACGAGTTTAGAGCAACTAAACCTAATCCTTACAGATTGGGCGTGGAATATGAAGAAAGAAAACGGTGAAAATTACAAAGAACTAGTTCTGAAGACAATGTGGAACACCGTTGCAAAAAAAATGCAAGAGATGTATTTTATGAAGTGGAAAATAATTTTTGATCCTTTTAAAGATATTATCTTTAAGTCTAGTAGGTAGCCTCGTAATGCGAAACAAAGGAATTTGCAGATGTGCGCCAATAAAAGGAAATCGAGCTCTGCTTCATTAAAATTGGAAGAATATTACGCAATGGTTTTATTATGGGACGAAGACACTCCGGCGGGAGTACAGGGAAAATTTTAAGCGATATTTCTGTGCGTTTCCGAGTTATTTTGATTGCTACTAAATTATATAATTTATTTATTATTAATTATCGGCTAAATATTTAATTCTTTCAATGAAACCTACCTAAATATGGGTTGTTAAGGAAATCTTTTATTCTTTATCTCTTTCCAATATAGTCAAAATAAATTTTGTTATGCAAGACTTGATAGTCTTGCATTTGAGACAAGACTTTTATATCCATTTATCTCTTATTCTATTATCTCTTATTTTATATCTCTATTTTTTTTATATCTCTTATTTATCTTATCTTATTTATCTCTTATTACTCTTTTATATTTATTATTTTATATCTTATTTTATATCTCTTATTTTATATCCGTTTATCTCTATCTTTTATATCCGTTTATATCCGAAGTTGAAATTCGTTACATTACATAAGTACATATAATAGATTATTGTGCAGTTGCCAAAAAATTTTAAAAAGATCAACAACAAGTTTTATTAAACTTGTGTATGTACCAATTTCCTTCTCAATTTTTTTTGTTTTTGCTAAATAATTTACATTTAAAACGAGCCTATTTATAACTGTACGTAATAATTGCAACAAAATATTATACTCCTTGGAAAACAAGTAAGTATTAAATGTCATATTTTTCGAAACGACAGTTTGACCTTTTACAAGTTGATCTACAAACAATTTGGCTTCATCTTGAATATTTTCACTGTTATTAATTATTGTTTTTACCATTATTATTATTACCAGGGCACCCAAGGTTTGAAAAATGTAGATGGGGGCTAAATATGGGGTATATTGCGGGAATTTAATAGGAAGCCAACGACAAATACGGAACTTAATAGAAACAACGTACAAGTAAAATTTCCCGAGTTTTATAACGGGATCACAGACGCCCATATCATTTTCAACCTGGTCAAGGTTTATGTCCACGCTGAACGAAGACTTAATTATTGTAGGTGGGTTCTTAAATCCATTCGAAATAATTTCTTATCCAATATACTGTGGACTGATTACTCCTGTTTCACTCGTCGTGCTATAAATTTTCACAATTGCATGTATGGGCACATGCCATTCGACCAAGAAGTTTTCAACATAAATTTAATACAAATGTCTGGATCGGAATTTCGGACCTTATTTCTTGCCACAACGTGTAAATTCAGAAAATGTCCTACAATTTTTAGTAGAAGAGCATGGTAATATGTGGGAAGACATTCCTTTGAATTTGAGTCAGTTACAGTCTTGGGAGAAATGTAAGAAATCGGCTAAACGATAACTATCCGGGGAAGTGGATAGGTCGTGGAGGTCCACTGGCGTGGCCTCCCGGATCCCCTAATTTAACGCCATTTGACTTTTTGTGTGGGGATTCATTAGGGAAAAAGTGTATACCATTCCGGTTAATACACTTGAAGAACAAAATCGCATCAGAGATACTTGCCATGAAATGAGGCAGCATCATTTAGTTAACTTAAGACGTTCTATTGTACGTCGGCGTCGCAGTGAAATATGTATTGAAAAGAACGGTTTATTAATTCCTGTAATTGTTATTTATAAATTGCTAACAATTGTTATTAATTCCACAATTATTGTTAATTAAATATTGTTATAAATTCAAAAATGTTCTCCATAAACATTAACATCAATCTTCACTCAATGTTTTTGAAGTGATAAAGCAAAACCAACTATAACCAAATACCTGAGAATGTAATTGTATAGGTATATATTTTAAAATTCAAAAATAAGTATTCACTTCTATCGTGTGGTCATAAGTACACACCCATGTTTTTGTTTGTAATTTAGTTGCAGTACATTACTTGGGGAGAGATATTGAATAAGAAATTTCGGCTTCTTAGAATCCTTAACAAACCATATTTAGGTAGATTTCGGTGAAAGAATTAAATATTTAGCCGATAATTGATAATAAGCGTTCGTTTATAAGTTATAAGGAAATTTCGAGAAAAAAAATATAATAAGGACATTACACTGTCAGAGAAACAACGTCCAATAATTTGAAAACTGCCGCAGTTAGAGCAAAATTACAAGAGATCAACATTGTTACTAAAGGACCGTTATTTTAGAAATATGTATCAGATAATGTCATTGGCGTACGACAAAAAAGTTCCATTAAGCAGAATAGCCTGAGGACCTGAAAAAAGTGACAACGACTATAGTATTTTCGACTGTTGATCCTATATAGGTTAAGATATGTGTAAAATATTAAGTGAACATATCATTCTGACTCAATATCATTCAAACATATCATTCAAAACTGACTCACCTTGTATACTAAATTGCTGACGATAAATAGTGAGCTTTTGATACTAGAAACCAACCTTTAAACAAAAATTGATCATAAGGAACTTCTTGAAGAAATTATTGAAGATGCCGAGGCGGCCACAAGGCGACAAGTTTATAGAAGAGACTAAACCATTTCCATAATATCTTAATCTATTCATTGGAATTTTCTGTTATTGGCGATTTACTCCATA
Source organism: Tetropium fuscum (assembly GCA_964058915.1). Lineage (NCBI taxonomy): Eukaryota > Metazoa > Arthropoda > Insecta > Coleoptera > Cerambycidae > Tetropium > Tetropium fuscum. The sequence continues at coordinate 1,056 of CAXKVY010007082.1, read as the reverse complement.
GGACATTTAATAAAATCGCTATTTTGACTAAAAATCGTCGCTTTATCATGTAGAATAAAAAATCAAAAGATGATGTATATAATTTCCCAGTTCTCGAAATATCGGTTTCAATACCGAAACGTTGTAGGTACTTGTAAAAATACTAATCTCAGGAATATCTAACCGGTACAATATTGGATTGCTGTGACATCCACCCCGCATAATAACTAAAAGAACTCACTCTCATCTTCCTTTCCGTCTACTTCGTCCATGGCGATCTTAAACGCCCTACCGAAGCCCTCGCCAGGCATCAGCTCCGGCAGACGAATCCTCAGCTCGTGATTTTCCAGGTAATTTTCCAGCGTGCCCATAACCGTTCCATCGTCCGAGATGGATCTGGCGTCGTTTTCGCTCTTCGTGCTGATCAGGTGCACGCCATCCCCCAGCTTCAAGTCCTCGGGCTGGGTGCTGATGAACTGTCGAAATACCTTCGCCATGATCTGCACCCCATGCGGACTCTCCGCCCCAGCAGACGACAAAATCAAAGCACTGGCTAACACTAGGAACTTCATCTTCCTCCAAGGACGCCGGCGATAATGTGTCTAGTGTATGTTTGGTTGGCTCTTATATGAAAGACCGACTGAAAAAAAGAGGATGTTACTTTTCAAACTTTTCATTATCGCGATTTAGTGGAGCATGAATGTTTTGAGAAATAAACGCAAATGAATAATTAGAATCAGATCGCCTAGTGAGATGTACTGACCCGGTTAGTGATGGAGATGCCGCAAAGCAAGGCAATACAAGATCTATTATCGAATAACTCAAAGAAGGTAAATGTTCACATTTTGTTTTTTTTCAGGCTTGTAATCTGGAACAAATTACGGTCAACAGAACAGGACGGAGACGGCCGCCGGTTTGCTTTTATTCGGACAGAGATAGCCATTGCGAGTTGCGACAGTTTTTTTCCTCTCCTAACGCCTAACTAGCCTCGACGAACAGGATTCACACGGCGAAAATTACCGTGTTCAATTGGCGGTACTGTTAATTAATTAATTTAATATTCCCTGCCTCGGATAA
>CAXKVY010007081.1:0-65046 GCA_964058915.1 Tetropium fuscum | reverse complement strand
CGACCGTCGGTCCATAAGCCCGCCTTGTCTTGGGTAATGAGAGCGTCTCCGTAGCTCCCGCTGAAGCCGGTGATGTACTGTCTGCGTTTCTCGTATTCTTCCACCTCTGTACTCTAGAAAAGTAAAAGCGAATATATAGTTCTCCCCGATAACTCCGGATTGCATCGAATTCCGCAAGAAGCCATCCAGACCTTATGCATGCCTAGGAGGATGTAGGCTCTCGCTAGGGCTACAGTTCATTCAATATGTATGTATAGTTAACTGACCCCATATAAGATACCGCGCAGTTGCCACATGTAATTCTCAATTTTCTCAGTATTCAATTAAAATATCAAATTCCACAATACTATATTAAAGTTGTATATATTATTTATGAATGTTATTAAATAATAATTGTGCACACAATAATATATTATAGGCCAAGATGTTACGTTTTTACATTTATTTTCGTCTAGTTTAAATATGACAATTACGTAAACATCTATTTTTATAGTTAAATGCTGCAACGCCGATCCACGACCTTTCCAATAACGAATATTCGAGCAGTATATCCCTTTTTAACTTATTGGAATCGTATCTCTCGGATTGGGTTCGGATTCTCGGATCGAATAGGATCAGGTTCGCATATCTTACAGTGGCGTGTTCGCGGGAATTGCTAATATATGATTTATATACCTACCTATGTAGGTATACATCGCGACGAGAGTTGAAATACCAGAGTATGGCGGTTAGTAAACATGTTTGTTCGTTTCGTATGAAACCTGAAAAACGTAGATTTCCACCAGACCTCGCTTTATTTACGAGATAGGACAGGCATGTTAAAAAAATTTAAGGAAAATATTATTTGACGGCAAAAATGGATAGTGGGTGTTAGAGCAGAGCCGACTTTAACAAAAAAAGTTGATTCAAGGGCTGCTCGAAGTAGGTACTGACGTGTACTGAGGTAGGTAGGTACCTATTACATCCTCCACTTAAGACATTTCTCAAATAATTTTATCCAAAAAATATTCCAGTGCTTGAGGCCGCTAGGTTATAAATGCTAAATGCTACGATATAAGTTTTTTATTGGGATTTACAAAACTGAAAACGCTCTCTGGTTTATTACATAAGTAATAAGTAGGTACCTACTGTCCATTGACTTTATTTTTATGTAGGTACCTACCTATCCTAGATCACAAATTAATAATTTACATCAGAGGGCAAAATTAAAAGTTGTGGCTACCTAGCCACAAAAGAAAGGAAAATTTTCAATGACTGTAAAATACCTCAAGGTCAGTTTCTAATTTTGATTGGCTGTAAAAAGTGTGTGTATTGGAAATCGCTTTGCGATGAGAAGCTGGTAGGAAGGTATGTATTGCATTTGTAATGATTTTTAAAAATGTGTTGAATTTAGTCTCGGTTTAGTTATGTAGGTACCTATTAACAAACAAGCTCTGATCTTTGTCAAAGCTTGTCTGTTAATAATTTTTGTCTTTGTTGAGTGTTAACGATTTGGTAGATTAGGTAGGTACCTACTTACACAATAAATATGATTGTATTTCAATCGCAAGTATATTTATTTTATTTTTCTGTTTTAAAGTTTATTTTTCTCGACTACTTAGCTGTTTTGTACATATTTATTTTTGTTACTTGGGGGAAATATGGCTACTGGCGAACCACCCACTAAAAATGGTACAGCGCTGAAAGCAATACTTCATGAGTGGTGTGGAAACTTGCATTCAATATCAGCTGTGGTGTTGAAAATATGCATATAAAAACCTTCTACTTTCACCCCCATAAGAAAAAAAAATGTCTACGCCAATGAAAAACATTGTGTAGGTCAGGGTTGTCGGTCGTTCAACTATACATACATATTGTACGAACTGTAGAGGAGGAATTTAGCAGTAAAACATTTAGCAATAAAAAATACGCATAAAAAAGGTAAAATGAAATATGTAATGTTTTCATCTTCGAGCAAATTATTTTATGAAATTTACCTGGTGTTCATCGCTTGACGTAACAAGGTACGCTTGAATAGCTTGTGTCCCAATGATTACTTCTGATTTCATGATCTCCCTCAACTTTATCAAGCGTGAGGTAGTGTTGACCCTTCTTTCTGGTTGCACGGAATGACCATATCTCGAACAAGCTTTTCTTAACTCTCCCCTTTGTTTTAGCTCGATTTCCGTGAAGCCGGATATTAAGTAAAAACCTGGAAAAATAATATTATGATGAAATATTAAAATGGTATCATAAGTTAATAGTAGTATACTTAAGTAACAATAGCAAGAACAAGTGTGCAAAAAACAGATGCTTCAAAATTGTGTAATATACAGGGTGAGTTTTTAGTGCGTATTTGCTCTGTAGCGCCTTTGCTATTTATGAGAGAAACATGTGTGTTATCCCATGTTTAATTCATTGTTTATAGAAATTGTTTATTGAAATTTGCGACGTTTTATATATCATGATGATTTTCTGTAGCAAGAAATATATTTTTCTCCTGAAATACAAATATCAGTGTAGTTCGTCAAACAATTTTTTCTACACTTCAGCAGGTTTCAGCGGAATTAAAGACATTTCAAAGATTACATAAGATTAAGAAAAAACAAATTTTATTTTTCCAGAAGAAATTTCTGGGCACACCAAAGTTCAACTTTGTAGAACGAAGAGAAAACTGATATTACTGATACTCCGGAAAAAGAACTTACAGGAGATTTCACAGAAATAATCATTATGTGGAAAAGGTACTTTCGGACTTGTATGAAAATGAGGATTACGAAGTAATGTCATTTATTCGCAAAACGAATCAATTACGTGGTTGCCTTTTTACCTTTCCCACAAGTTTTAGACATTTCATTGGTCAGTAAAAGTGATATATTGAATATGTTTGGCTCAATCACTGCAGTCACCTCAGAACACAATTTTATTTTCAGTTTTTTATAAATTTTGGGCGATTAGATGTTCGCTAATATCAAAGATACTGTTTTGTTTTTTCTTTTTAATTTCATTCGCTGTTTTATTTTTAGTTCTCTAATATCAGAGATATTGTTTTAGATATTGACAGGGACGATGGTATAACTGTTGGCGCGCTAGCTCTCGCCTCGACCACCAGTTGTTACGTTCACTTTTAGCGTTGAATTATTCAATCAACGCTTTTAGTAATTAAACATTTCAGAAACCGAAATTTATTGTAGGTATATTTGACGGATAAATTGATTTTTAAGCAGTGACTACGCGTTCCCTTTAACATGTGTTTAGAAATTCAGGTCGGCATATTACTTTCATTAGTCGATTGCATTCATCGATATTGCCACAGCGCATTTAATAGATTCTTTGTCATAGATCTTTACCACAAATATCTTAGTGCATATCTGTGTCGCCTTATTGTTTTTGGCAGCCCTGTGACGCTATCCTAGGTCCGCAGATCTATGGTCTAATTTTCTGGGGCGTTGGGCGTTGGTCTCGTCGCTTTCTTTTTAGCTAGACGCGTGACTGGCATACTAGTTTTTCAATGTGTTAAGAGTTTAAGTGATTTTCTTGGTTAAATAACGTATTATGTATGTTCCGATATCATGGGATAATACAAGGAAATCATTGTTCATGTGTTGAGATTTTGGATGAATCTGCACATACCACATTAGTGGGATCAAATAACTTTTAAGATTGCGAGCCTGCGTTGCGTTGAACTCCCTAGTGTTGATTGAGGGTTTGACAACTAAGCTATCTTTTCGAATCCGTTTCCTACTACTACTTAGGCTTTATTGTCTTTCGGCGAGTGTAAGTCACGCCACCTTTTACACACCTTCTTTGGAACCACCTTTTACACCGCCTTTTTTGGAACCACATTCTTTTTGAACCACCTTTAGGACCACCTTGCTGAAGTCTATCGACCCCTGTACATGCGTAGAGTTACAGGAGAGATCCACCTTACTGGAAGAATCGTTGCATATCACAGATCAGCCTAGTTTTAAGTATAGTTTAAATGGGGACACACCCTGTTTGATTGACTTGATATAGCTAGTGTGTACGTTTAAGAATATAAAATTATTACGAGCCCTCAGCTAACGTTTGACAAAGTGTCAATATGTATTCACCTAACAGCGGGAGTAACTACTCCCGCTGTTTAATTAACACATTTAGATAGACATTGCCTCACTATTTTTATATATTCATTGCGTAGAGGTCATAGTGCACTTTGACATTTAAACCGTTTTCGGTATAAGCTGTTTATGTATTTCATGCTGCGTTTCCAGGTATAATACCACATTTTTGGTTGAATTTTTGAATTCTTTTCCATTTCCACCATTTCTATCTAACTTTCCAATTTGTAAAGTAAACCTAGTAATAATTATACTGTGTGTCTTATTTTCCTTTCCCCTCCAAAAATTACAGAATAATTTGGGATACCCAGGATAATTTGGGGACTATCTGGATTAGTTGCGCATGGTCACTTCAGTGGCGTCCACGGGAATTAGTGACTTCGGTATCCGCCGAACTAGTTGAATTTGAATTTTATTTTTATTTTTATTAAGAGCTGAGCTAGCTTAGGCAAACTTTTATTGCCCACTTTAAATGTACTCCAGGGGTAATACGTGTTCAATTCCCCGCACTGATGCGAAATATTTTTTCGATAATTTATAATTTATCCCCAAGATCTAACTAATGATTACAGGTTTCCCGCACTTCATGGTGGTTAGAATTTACCAACCTAAGTCGATCCTGGTCGCACATGCGGCCCGCGAAATAATAATATGCCGCACAAGTCTCTGCCTTCTGGTCACGGAGTATAATATATTATATACTCCGTGCTTTTGGGCTAACCATTGCGCTTAGAATTAGGGGTAAAGATATCATTATTATTAATATTTATGTTCATTTATCTTCATTTTAATTTATTTTTATTTTAGCCGGTAATTTAATAAAAACATGTTTCACTGTTTATAAAAATATTACATTTTTTTAACTTCAAACATTAAAGATTTTCTTGTGTTTTGACTTAGTTTAAACATTGTTTAATCAACACGTATATATGTTAGGTTTTTTTTGGTAAGAAACTGTTTGATCATTTTTTTCCGTTTCACTATGTACCACTCTCCCCTACCTATTTTATTAGTTTATGAGGTTTATGAGGTAGTGATGATTATATAAGTCTTTTGTCCCAAAATTTTCTTAAAAGCCTATTTATTGTGTACACTTGAAATGAAATAATAATATGCATTTTTATTGCTACATTCACATTATTTTCATTGCAAGCGCACATAACAGCGTTATAAGAAAATTTTGGGACAAAAGACTTATATTATAATCATCACTATAATAATACTAGCTAGTACATGCACCTAATTTAATTATCAAATCTTATGTAACTTTTCAATTATTAATTACTTAACCAAAATAGATGCATTTATTTGCCCTCTCACTCTACAAAATCCCAACCTTTAAAATCTTATTGAATGCGACGCGGTCCCTGGTCCCTATCGCCACATTTAAAGGGTTAAAAAAGAGTGGGTAAAATAGAGCGGTCGTATTAGGAGCGTATAGCACACTCATGGTAAGGGTTATTTATTGTACCCTTACCGCACAAGATCAGAACTAGAAAAGTCACTGCCTCATTGGTGCGATGAAACTCCATCCGTCTCCATCCATCCTAGTCGCATAAGCCAGGGTATGTGGGTGTTAATATAACGGAGTGGGCTATCAGGGAAGTAGGTGGAAAAAGAGTAAAATATTAAAATAATTCTTTTGGTTTTTACGCTGGTCGTCAGTGGTCATAGGAATTTTTTATTGTCGACCGAATTGTGTTGCAATGAAATTGGGTGCTTTAAAATGAATCTGAAAGGGTTAAAATATGCAGGGGTGTCAGCAAATTAGAGCAGGGTTAACAGGAGATCATAAACGAGGGAGGGTTCAGTGCCCTTCTCAGTTGATAAATTACTACTTTACAGAAATATATATTCCTTTGAACATCTAAAAACCTTTTAAAAGTTTAAAAGATATACCTATCCATGTATCCATAGCTACCTTTGTTAAAATTGCTTAGAGAAGGTAGCAGGTAGACTGGCGTCGCATACTTTTATTCTAGGTAGGTTCGAGAATTGTCGCATTTCTCAGTCTCAGTGACTTTTAGTTATAAATAATAACAAAGTGTCAACAAGTGTCATTTTGTTGAATTTCTCTTGGCCTAAATTTAAGTGGGAGACCGGTAAATATTACAAAAGTTTAAACAAAACGACCTCCCCCCTGGAGGTCGTTTCTTGCAAATATCTCAAAAACTATTGTAGATATCGGAAATCGAAGAAAAAATCATTAGAGAACAGGAAAACACCTAAAAAAAGTCCTACCTCCCGGAACTCTACTACCAATATTTATAAGTTTAATTTGGAGGTGAAAATAGGGCTAAAAATAGGGTTAATTATTTTTTCACTTCTTGGAGCTATTCTTGAAAGGCTTTACAAAGGATCCCCGTCGGAAAAATTGAAAAATTTTGTTTTCCACTTTATTATTAATAATCGAAGGCATTAAAAAATGGAAAAAAAATGACGATTTTTTCGTTGAAATGACGAATTCAAAGCCGTCCACTAAGCTGGTTATTACAGAAAATGAATTTTTTTACAATTCATGCAAATGCATGGTCTAACCAACTAATAATTTCATTAATATATCTATACGAATATGTAAAAATATACAGGGTGTCTCATTTAAAAAATCAACTTGAGTCGACTTCCGGTTTTAAACCAGAAATGTTATTGAAGTCATAAACATTTCAATCCCATTCCTCTAAATCAACCAGACATAGTAGAGGTTTTTTTTTCGAAACGGGTGATATACATATACGGAGTGTTTCCATTCTTAATGGGTCACCCTGTATGTTCTATAACAAAACATTTATTTTCGGTTTCTCATTAGGTGATAGGTGATTTCGTGTAGATTTCTACGCCTCTCCCACCTATTTGTTATAGGTATATAGGTATCTGTAATACCTACATTTTTTGCGAGTTTTTTGTGCTGTTAGCAAAAATGCCGAGAAGTGTGGGTAAACTGAAAAAACGCACTAAGCGGGCAAAATCTTTGAAGAAAAGTTGGGAAACTAAACTCCAAGATGGGTAAGTACATGTATATGTAATTTATTATGTAAATTTTTGTGTGCCATGGCTCATCCAATTTTACTTTGTCTTTTGTTGAACTAGAAAACAATTTGTTGGTTAAAAACTTTTTTTTTTGTTTCTACGGAAGTACGGAGTGATAAATGGATTTATAACAACTAGTATATAATAAAATGCCTAAGTAGTAGGTAATCAAAAATATAAGACAAATCCAATAGTTAAAAAATATGTTTTTTTTTTGTGATAAAAATTTTCAAGTGGGCTAGAAAAAAGTATAAGAATCATATATTATATTGAAATTTGCTTTTAATATTTTACACATAGATAAGGATGCCCATGCCCCATTTAAGTAATTATTATTATAAAACATAAGAACATAAAAACATAGACATGTAGCTAATGGCCAGAGCAGTCAATGTCACAGGCACCGAAATAAAAAAATAAATAATGTTTGTTTTCTCACTTCCATTATTTTTGTAAATAGTAAAATGGAAGGTGTAGATATTATTATAGGGCAGCCGATTATTAATGATAAACGTTTAAAAATAACTATTAACCAAATTTAATAAATTTAATTTAAATAAGCTGCGAAATGCAAGCATACCGGTCAGCAAAATAATCTATGATATGATACTTGGGAAATGCGAGCATAGCGCCCATTAATTAGAAAAACAAATAAAATTTAACGGTTGCGGGAAATGCGAGCACAGCGCCCGACCGACCAAATAAAAATAAAAGAGTTGATACTTGAGAATAAAACTAATAAACATAATACCAGAGTAAAAAAAAAAATAAATGAAGCAAATCTTGAACGTGTAGAATAAGAGATAAATATAATGAATTGTTGGTATGGTCGAGAAATGCGTGGATAGCGCTCGTCTTACCAGCTACACATATGCCCAACTAGGGTTTGGTTTACAGCAGAAAAATGCATGCATAGCGTTCTGCTGCCTAGCCAAGCCCCATAATTCAGTTCACAAGTACCGATATACTTTCGACTGTTACAGGTCCAACCCATATCCAAGTCGGAAAGGTCCCTACAGCAAGACGTCACAAATCAACGACAGGGGCTCTTGTCGAGACGACAAGATCCCAGGAAGGCCGAATGTTAGAATCCAATGACATGGCTGGTGCTGGTACACATGCTATGAAGACGCTAGCGGCTGGATAATAATTTAGAATTATGTCGATTAAGCACGTACGCATAATATATACAAAGACGATGCGTGTATTAAATAGGTCATAGACCATAGGGTAGAGTTTAGGCATTCGTTTTTATAAACTTGAGAGAATAAAGACGTTTCAAAAGTTGTGTTGACTATTTCCAATAAAGCATTGTTAAAACATTATAATTATAATAATATATATGTTATTACACTGTTATTTGTTTTCTTTTTTTTTCTATTTTTAACGCCTTTGTGTATTTCTCTCAGAGACTTACTATATGTAGATAGTACAAATTAATTATTGTTGAAATAAAATTTAATGTTCTTTTCACTGTAAATTAAGTTTGTTTTAAATCACATTAAATTCTAATAGGAGGATTATACACTAATAATGAAACTACACATCTATTAACATTAATAAAACATTGGTTGTTGCATATATTATAATTTTTTTTTTATTGAACCTAAATTGCCTCAAATCCATAACAATTTTTTAGTTTCACTGTGTATAAATGGTTATTTAGTGCCGGCAATAAGTAATAAAGATTTCTACTACAAACGACACTAGCGCCATCTATGGCACAATAGTCAAAAGTCAACCGAGCGTGAATGGTGCTTGTATTTGCTCAATGACTCGTATTCGACCCCTTTGACATTGCAGAGAAACGATGATTTTCAATTTATTCTAATCATCTCTCATAATCCTGTATAGAATAATCTCATATTTAAACCATGGTTTGTAGGTACTTGTGCGCAGGAGATGACAAATTTTGGTTGCGATCTGTGACACAAGATTTTGCTTTGTTATTGTTTTTTAAATGTTTATATCTCTGTTAATATTGCATTATTTGCGAAACAAAATATGTCACCTCCTAGCCCAATATCTTACCTACACATCGCACATTTGCATTCATGTAACAAATTACTAGTTTTTGAGATGATTATACTGAACTGAAGGCGTGTTTTTAAGAGCAGTTCCTGACGCCCCTCTTAAATAATTGTCTAGCTGAAGCCGGAAGGAAGAAATGATTAACTGGCTCGTTCAGTGCATATATGGGCATAATGCCACACAAACTAAAGCTGAGCTTCACAAACTCCTTGCCAGCATATCGCTTAGATACTCTTCTAGACCAACCTGGGCACAATGTTCTACGTTTACCGCCGTATCACACAGAATTGAACCCTATTGAGAAAATATGAGCCATGATGAAGAACAGAGTAGCGCGGCACGTAATGTCACATTTAAAAGTGGTGTTGAGGAATTAGCAACGATTCTCTAAAATAACAAAATACGAGCGAACGAAATAGTAGGAACATGTCATAGAATACGAGACTTAATACAGAACGAGCACATTTTGGACGAATTTACGGACTCCCACGTATTTACTGTGAACCCAATAAACTTTTTTCTAAATCTATATCACCTAATGAAAAAAATTGATTGAGTTTAGTAACAGGAATATTTCTGTTACCCTTATAAACACCTTAAATAGCCACGAGGGGATCTCAAGAGTCTACCAGGAAAGGTATACCTTGTATATTTTTATTGCCCACAGGAATCACCAGGTCTTACGTAATATTTCAATTTATCAATTTTACCGAGGTTTATTACTCACTTCATTGTAAATGTTAAATTTTTCAGATTGACTTGGGGTCAAGAGTAATTGACCATATTAGTTAGGTTAGGAAAATCCGGGCGCGAAATTTGAAATGGGTTCCTAAACACACTTCAGCAAATTAGACTGCCATGCATTTCTTATGGGAGATTCAAAGGAGTGATTTTCAGACGGGAATTTTCGCGGGTTTTGGGTATTTCTTAGTATTTAAACCTATTATACGTCAAACTTTAAACATATTTCTCTACAATTCAAGCTCAAATTGTTTTTTAGACCTATGGGTTAAATATACAAAAGATTTGAAATTAAAATGTCTATTTTCCATCGACGTACGTCGCGTATTAGTTTAACATTTTTTACGCAATAGCGCCAGGCCAGCTGAGCTTTAAAAATTAAAAAGACAGGTTGAGGGCTATGTTATGGATTGTCGGTGGATTGTTTATATATTTATTTGTTTATTACTATTTTGGTCAATGTTTATCTATCTTTTTTATATTAATGATGGAACAATATACTACACACTTTGATAAAATAATAATGGAAAAAGGGCCCAAATGTGGAATTCTCCATATAAATAATAATCCAGTAAGTACCTACATAGATATCGGATTATTATTTATATGGACATTTTTTTAACTAACTAAACAGATACCGCATAGCAAACTTGATGAACAGTTTTTTGCACTTATCCCTTACATATGACTCTGTTGAGGTCGGGGCAACCAAGTACAAAATACATCAGTTGATCTTGATACTGAATAATATGCTTTTAATAAATTTAAGTACTAATCAAACTGAAAAGATTTTAACCCTTTGCTTCCTAGTGGTTGCAGAGTGTAACCACGTATAATAAACAAATTTAGTCCGTATGTAATGTTTATACGAATAAAAGGAAACACTTCGATTAATTTTTTTTATATGGAAATAAAAAACATTATTGCACCTATAGAACTTAGAAGGAGTTGCTTTGAAGTTGGTTGTACCTACTCGTTATATTATGAATAATTTTTACTGCAGAAATATACCTTTCTGCAGAACCTGGGCAGTACTTTTTGTTAGTTAGAAAATTATAAAAATATGTTTTTTATTTTTTGGCAAAAACTCAAATAGCTTCTCGTCTTGGGCGGTTCTTTTATCCTGTCGGGTGATACATAAATTAAATATAACACTTTTTTTTTGTTTCTTTATTAATAACTGAATAAAGTTCCAGGTCTATACCTACTGACTTTTACTATGACTTAAAGGTCGTATTTGTATCTTTTTATACTCATTTAAGGCCTCAAAGGGTTAAGTGACCCAGCGCGGGTGGGTCACTTAAATCCCGGGACAATCCCGTACGCACGCCACTGGCGGAAATAAAAATAATATTATTACATAAAAAAATTAACCTAGATTACCTCTCTACACGTGCCAAATTTCATTTAAACATCTCAATTGGTTATAAAGATATTAATAAAATTCGTATTTTTTCTTAAATTTTAACACCCTGTATCTTTGTAACGAAGCATTTTTCGCATATAGTTTATTAACCAAACTCACATTCATTGTCGATTATCTATCGATTCTGAAATTTATGCAGGTAAAAGCTGGACCACCCTGTATATAGGTATATTTTTTAAATCGTAATTAAAATTAATATAATTTGGAAAAATTAGAAACACTTCAATCCTGGGAAGTAAAGGCTTCCGTCTTCCTAGACTTTTTTTGAGCAAAATCATTAATAACTTTATCGTAACTTATATTTTTTGTTATGTTGCATTCCAAAGACAAAACAGATAACGCATTAAATTAAGACGTTCTAGACAATTTTGAAAATAGACTTTCAGATGACGTATTAGCAACTGGAATTAACCGTAAATATGCATTAGCTTCTTCACCGTAAATATGCATCAGCTCTTCAGCTTCTTTAATTATTGTTTCATTATCCAAGTTCCAAAATGAAATAAAAATATAGTCGCTCAAACTAAATAAGCACAATCGAGCGAATATATGTATATATTTAATTTAAAACGATATTTGAATGTATTTAATTAGGTATTGAGATTTTTGTTTCATTTGTTATTAGAATTATTTCGTTATTTCCGTCGCCCCCCAAAAGACTGCCGCCTTAGGCATCTGCCTTTTTTGCCTAATGGATAATACGGTCCTGTATGAGGTGACTCAATACAATTTTTGACTCAAACTTAAAAAAATTAAAATGGCGGACTCTTATGAACCAATTTGTCTCAAACTTGAAACTTTGCGTTGTTTAAGGTCACTCGATGCCATTTTTGGCTCAATCTTAAAAAATCAAAATGGCGAATTCAAAATAGGGCGAAGGACCCACTTCTAACCTCCAAATACGCAATTCATCGTTTATGTAAGTGTCAGTAGTTTTAATTTCTAAACATTTTGCACCGGTAAAGAAATATTTTTTAGGGGGTGGGGCGGAATTTTTTTTATTTGCATACGGGCGGCCCTGCCCAGAGGTAGATGATTTTATTGTGTATGAATATATTATTGTCACCGACATTTGCTATAGGTAAATATATAAACCATCAGCAATCTCTCACGAAACATACAACCCTGGTCATCAGCTCTATTGTTCTTTGAAACTTCTATCATATATCTATTGTTCAAGCGCATTCACAGATCACACAATAGCAGCGATGTTTTCCATTGTATCATACAAATGCACCACCCTTCAACGCCTTCACGTTTTACATTCCGTACTGCCGACACGTTCTATTCTCCTTATAAGATGCTGTCCCAAGTGCTCTCTTGGGTGCTTGGAATTCCGCCGGGTCGCGTATTTTGAAAACCGGCATTTGGCCTCCCACACAGTGCGGAAATCGGAACGCATAATCGACTCAAAAAGGAGAGAAAAACGTACTTATATCGTCAACTCGAGGAGCCAGACGCTTTTTCTTGCGAGATTTCAAGCCAATGCCATAAAATCCGTGTCGATTTCGGCCCCGCTATTTTTGCGTTTCTGAAATAAACTAACTGCAACCAAAGGTTTTTTATTATCAATAATATATATTAATTAATTATATTATAGGTAATTAAGTTATTTTTTTAAATGTTTTTTATGTATTTACTTTATTTAATAAAAAAAATACCAAGAGCCAACAGAAAATACATAAAATTTGGAGTAATAAATAATTAATTACTTGTTAAGTTTTATCAAAGAAAAAAAATACGTACATGATATTACAAAATAAAAAATTAACGCCCAAAACAGTAAAATACATAAAATAAAATTTGTGGCTATATTACTAACTTTTAAAATTAAACATAACAGGTCTTGTACTAGATATGTTTGTTTCTACTCTCTGTTTTTCTTTAATAACTCTCTAATACAGCAAACATTACCTAGAAATACAAAAAACAAGATATGTACAGGTGTTTATATGTTTTTATATGTGTATATGTTTTTTTATAAATATTTCATGATATATGTGACCGTTTGCTGGCTTTTATCTCAGTATTATTAATTAGTTGGTCCGCCAGATTGCACCCTGCCTCCTATATATTCCTATAATAATATAATATTCCTATTTTTTCTTCGAGCGATAGCAGTAGGCTGTACCTTTATTTTGCGAGCTCGTCATTGCAATGTTTTATCGGAGATGACAGATGAATGTCATAATTTAATTTGTGCAGGTTCTTTGCAGAAAGTTTTTCCCGAGGCGGGTGCCATTACTGAAAAAAATAAGGATCTCGTTTCTTCACTAAAGCGCAGCAAATTGTATGCTTGAGCGACTTGTAACAGGTGTGAGTGGCGAAAATTTATCTCAATACGCACATATTTAATCCGTCTCTCAATAGAACAGATTTTTTCTCCGTATCTGCTGTTTGTTTCCTTCAAACTTGATGGTAATGCTTTACAAGCAATTTGTAATTGCGTCGCCTTTACGTTTATCCATTGTTTTATTTCGAACACCTTTAGAAACACGATTTTTGTTTTCTCAGAAAAGTTTAGGTTTAAATACTAAGAAATACCCGAAACCCGAGAAATTCTCGTCTGAAAATCACTCTTTTGAATCTCCCATAAGAAATACATGGCAGTCAAATTTGCTGAACTGTGTTTAGGAATCCATTTCAAATTTTGCGCCTAACTGTAACGGAAACCCCTATTTACATACTTAGTTTTGGTATATATAATGTCATTGTATTAATTTCATTTATAGAATCTAAGTTACAATTGGTATTAGGTATATTGTTATAATATTATTTCTATTATTTTCTAAATTGTTGTCCACATATAGTTATAACACTCATTAGATAATATTTTGGTTTATTTAGGCTACATAAAAGCTAATAATTTCTTGGGAATGCATCGGCGATTTGTATCACTGCGTATTTAGCTTATGTAACCTGATCAGCAGTGTTGCCGCGCTGAGTTTCTGAAATGTACTGAGCAGAAGCAAAAAATGTACTAGATTGTACTAAAATTTACGATAAAGTGAAATATTTCCGTTTTTCTAAAATAAATACCCGTTTTTTTGCACTGATGAAATTATACAATTATATTTTGCAAAGTATTTTAATTTTTTTATCATAAAATATACACGAAACAAAAAATATAAATATAAAAACAAAAAAACCAAAAAATGTATTATTTTTTAAAATATATTATATACAATATATTTTTTATCACAAAAAATCAAACAGGAAACTATTATTTTTCTAATATCTACGACCGATTACCTAATATCATCCAAATCATTGACCGATTTGTATGACCCTGGTTTTATTTAAAAATGTACTAGAATTAGGTCTATTGATGGTAAAATGTACTTTTGTACTTTGCTATCGAAAAAGTACTAGAAATAGTACAAATGTACTAAAACGGCAACACTGCCGATCAGGGAGATAAGAACGTATATTTACTGTTTTTGTTAGACCATTATTTTGATCTGAGAGTTGGTCAGTGTGAATAAATCTAGCAGCAGAGTACGACCGTTGTTTGATTTCACTTTGCCGTTACATAACCCAACTAATATGGTCAATTAGACGATTTTGCTGGAATTTTCCCGTAGCTTAATTTTATTTTCGTAAAATCTAATCCGGCAATTAAATTGTTCAGTGTCAATATTCTACGGCCCAAATTTCTGCATTAACAGACACCGAATTTCAATTTTTTTACGCCATCATTACAATTCAGCAGAAAATTCAATCCAACTCATACACAATACACAAATGAAACGTTCGTTATATATATAATAGTTTTTAACGTTTTAACTGTTTGGTCTCATTCCGGTTTTCTTTCGCGAAGGTTAAAAAAGTATGGAAGGCAGCTTTTACTCAGGAAGCTATGAAAAGGAACAGGTATCCGTACGGTTTCAGAAGAGCGACTGAGAGGTTGGCCTATTTAATAAGGGCCCCAAATAAGGGCCATGACCTGGGAGAGTTTCTTAGGGTTGTAGAACCGAACAGAGGTTTATCGCCCTTATAGGTCTTACGCATTCCATTTGTGTAATTTTATAATATTCCATTTTAATAACTAACGTGATGGATACCCTGTCACTGTAAAAATTACAGCCACTCCGTAGGTAAATATTACATATTTTTTTTTACAGAAATTATTTTAATAGTGCTAGGTATTGTATCTGTAATAATACCTAATTAACTTAATTAACGTAATAATCATTATCTTTCACCTCTTTCAGTCACAATGCGAAATACCTATACCCTATGTTGGGATATAAATGGTGAATGTGATCCACAAAAATCGGTGAATACGGCTTCGTTAAAGGTAAACAAAACTCGCCCTCAGTCTTATATATAAATAATACCTGAGCGTTGATTGTTTTAGCGTTTATTCTATCTACTGATTGATTATTATTAGTTATTTGCCATGTCTTTCACATTAGTCTGCTTAGTTATTTAAATGGGGTTTTCCTTCCTCTTGACATAATTAATAAACTCAAGAAATTCTACAAATTCCCTTTGGTAGACAGACGACAGGCGCTAAAGGGTTAAGTGGAGTAAGAAATTGGGGCAAGCAGCCATTCATTGACAGGGTAGCAGAACATATTAAGAGTAAAACTACCACCACAAGCGTTCAGTGTTGACGAAAAAGCTGGTATGAAATAAATGGAGTTGGAACAGGAACACAATAAATCAGATTTCTCAGGAACGTAGAAATATTTAACAGGTATGGTACTTTTATGGTAGGTATGTAAAAAAAGTTTCACAGTAAATCTTTCATTTTTTTAAATATCAAGATTGAAATACTAGATTGAAAATCAGTTTTGCAGATTGTATCTCAGATATCTGTATCGCAGATATTACTAAGCCCATTCTGCCTATTTGAAAATTTAAAAACCATGCACGTTGGAACGTACATGGTTGCGATCTAATCGTAGAATGTATTTATTTTGTGTATAGTGTACCCAGATCATTTAAAAAAAGTTGTTAACCCTATTTCCGAAACAAAATCTATTACTACCTACTTCCAAAAAAGCGGCAATTGTGAAAATGTATTGTTACTCGACAAGTTGTATCAATAGCTTAAGGCGACCACACACATACAGTTTTTTCTCAAGGATTTCCTTAATCCGAACGGTGCCCACACACGGGCTGGGAATCCTAAAGGTTTTTACGTCAGTTCGTGACTCGTATAGCAATGGCATCTACGGACGATGATTGGTTGGCTTATGGTGACAAAGTGCGCTAAAACTCGCGAAAAAAGAATATTAAGAGAAGTGTCTGGGCGAAGGAATGGCTAATGAAGAGAAGCAAATACTCCCATATAAATCTCCTTTCCGAGCTAAAGGGTTTTCC
Source organism: Tetropium fuscum (assembly GCA_964058915.1). Taxonomy (NCBI): domain Eukaryota; kingdom Metazoa; phylum Arthropoda; class Insecta; order Coleoptera; family Cerambycidae; genus Tetropium; species Tetropium fuscum. The sequence goes on along the minus strand of CAXKVY010007081.1, from coordinate 48,411 downwards.
GAAGGATTGGCACAACTATTTGAGAATGGACGAGCAAAGCTATTTACATTTATTATATGACTATATAACTTCAAAGAGTCCTTAACTTTTTTATATTCTTTTCTGTAGGCGCTTCGCGCTTCGTAGGTTATTTATTTTTTTAATGGCAGCATCTTTTGTAGCATTCGGGTCAATCTCTTTCAGTTTTTCTGTCAATTTTGCGTATCCGGCATCTTTCTTATTTCTGTCGTGGTATTCCTTACACTTTGTTTGCTAAAGGTAAGGCTCACTTTCTATATTTTAATGAAGTCTTCTACAAATTGACGGGTCATATTTAAACAATCATGCACGGTGCACATCGGAAAACTGCTAAATGGACGATACTACCACATATATCGAGATTGGCCTGTTCAGACAGGCCTGTACAGTTATTCACAATGGTTTTTCGAATAGGATTTTGTGGACTGTACAGTCTACCAGCAGCCTCAAGGTCTTCACCACACACCTTGAGGAAATTTTCAAGGTTTGGACTGCGCAGTCCAAACCTTGAGGAAAAACTGTATGTGTGTGGCTACCTTTATACATGCTTTCTATCACAAATATTTAGTAACAAAGATATATACTGGACAATATTTTTTGACACCAGGTAAGAACATTGCATTGTATACTGTAATGTAACCAACCCGGGTCGGTTAAACATAATAAGCAGAGAAACACATGGCCGGGGTACGTGATCGTCAAAAGGGGAAATACCTACCCTACGTTGTATTTAATTTAAATTAACCCTGTCCGAGATGCACTGGTTACTAACGAAAAGCGGGAGTTTTGAGATGAAAAAGAATAGACTAAACATTTCAATACACCTACTGCTTTATTTAAACAGGTATTAAATTTATGAACAATATAAAATAAATAAATGCCGTACTCAGCCTTGAATTCACGAGGGGAAAGAGCACGGCAGAGAAACCATCGATCTCTATTCAAAAGAATCGCTATAATGCTGTTGGACACTTAGGTGAAAGTAAAATGAAAACTTACAAGGGTTGCCATACTTGTGTTTTAACCTACAATCATTCTCAAGATACAAAACTGAAGAGTTTGTTGTTAGTTAGCCGACTTTCGTCAGAAGGTACTGAGGTCCCATACGGGAGGCAACTAGCGTGTTCGCGCAGGCACGGGAGAAAAGTGTTAATAAATTCAACAAGGCGCAAACATTCATCATCTTATACAATAAGCGGCAATTAAGTCACTGTTATAAGCCAAAACCCACAAGTATGAAAAACCTACTCGTAGTCATGAAAGGAACAAAAAGGTCAACAGCATTACTTAGATCGAACTGAATAAAACAAAATGAAATAATCTTAAAACAGAATGAGCTGAACACACTAAATAAACAAGTAAAATGTTCATAGTTTATGCATAACGTATCATGATTATTTGTAGTTCAAAACATAATATAACACGGATAATTTTTATAAAAAGATGGCATAAATTCTCGAGATAATAAATTTAATAATAAACATTACAAATTAAGTATATTTATCTAACCCACCCCGCACCACGTCTTTCCTAGTGCGTGCTTATACCGTAACCACTTGTTATTTAAAAATCTGTATCTCGTCTTTAAATAAAACAGAGGTCACGGCTTCGCAAGTTTATTAACTAAATAATGGATAGGGTCCATTTCAATACCTATTGCCTTAAATGAGCGGGTAGATAGAAAAAACTTTAAATATTTAAATGAGCTTGGAAAATATACATGTGGTATCAGAAATGTCCTTTAAAGTTCAAGTTTGATCTTTAGACAGGCTCCCAACCAGAGGATAATGCCCTTATTCTGGACCATGTATTTAATTTTTTCAATTCAGACTTTAATATTGTAACGTAAATAAATTCCGTTTTATGGCTAATGTTTGAATTCCTATTTCAAATATTTGAAATAAAACCGCGCGAACTTGTAGAAATTTACCGCGAAATGTCGCCTGCTCCCAGCAAGCATATTTATACGGGATATCCGCAAAAATCATTCTCTTTCTGCCGACCTGCTTGCTTGACCCTGTTGACCGTGGCTTACGTTCGCCAAGATATATCTTCGGTGCGTGCTTTAGTGTAGTGATTCTTAATTGCCAGGTATAGTCTGAAATATTTTATTTATATACTTTGATAAAGTCTAATCTCAATTTTTGGGAATTTAATAAAAATTTACTTCCAATATTTAACATTACAATATTTTTTTATATAATTAAAACTCATATTTTTGAACTATTAATCTAGTTATTTTATTTAAATTCATTTTAGTATAAATTTCACTCTTGATATCCTGTTCAAGCGGGAATTCATACATATGTTTTTCTTCCAAATTTGTAAAACCTGATACTGGTAAATTTTTCTTCCACATCTTGATGACCGAGAATCAATTCCTTTGGTGAGCGGAGCAGACCATTATTACCTATTCCTGACCGTCAGACTGGAAGGTCTCCTGCAGCCGGCACATTCCACGGTCACATTTCTGCGGTCTTCTGTACTATTTAAGTACTCTGACCTGGCGTCCAAGTATTTTTATACAAAATTTTAAGTAGGAGTAGATCAAGACGGTCATTGTCAAGCTGTGATTATTCTGGTGATATATCTAAAGGTATCTAAGTGCAAGCCTCTAGCAAATCCACTTATCCACGACCTCCGTATTTAACTGAGCAGCCGATAGGCAACAACAAAAAATTCATTACGTCACATCTCCTGGATGAGAGGCCCTTTAATTAAGGTAATGTAATTAAAAATGTCAGGTCTAAAACCACATTGATATGTTCCAAGTTCCAAATCTGGGTTCCGCGTATACTTGGATACGTTCTGCGATGACGTATGATAGTATCTTATAGGCGGTGTTTAGTAGTGTTATTCCCCTGTAGTTACCACACTCAAGTAGAACCCCTTTCTTGTGTATTGGGCAGATCAGTCCAACCTGCCACTGGTCCGGCGTGCGTTGCTGATGCCATACTTTTAATATTTTTTCAAGTAGCGCCTTTTCTAGGGTGTCTCCACCCTGCTTGTACTGAGGATTCGTGTTATTTTGAGAGCATTCCATCTTGGCCAGGTGCTTTATAGTTTTTTAGACGCCTTATCGCTTTCCGAATGCCATCAATGTTAGGGTCTTCGACTTGGTCTTTGTTTCGAGCTCCAAATTGTTCTGCTGTTACGTTTTCGTCACTTCCTAGCAGTTCTTACAAATTTTCCACCCATTTTAGAATAATGTCATCCCTGTCGTTTAGTATATCTCCCTGCTTATTCTTACACATGCATGTTTACTTTTGGTTTGAACTCCTTTCTCGTTTTGTTGATCTTTTGATAGGATTTTCGAGTTTCGTTTTGACTGAGTACTTCTATCTCTTCTATGACTCTGTTCTCGGATCCCCATTTCTTCTCTTTCTCCGTAAGGTAAGGTAGAGGCCGGGAAAATCTAAAATATTCTGCTATAGCGTTTTAAGTTGATGTTGTCATAGAAGATGGCTGCTATTGCCTTTGTTAATGGATTTTGTTCAAAAAGCTTAACGAGCAAAGCTTTGCCTGCCTAGCTGAGGTTGTCCATACTCCTGTGAGACTACTATAACCTATACTATACACTTCCGCCAAATGGCCATTATGGAACTCTAGCACTCTAGCTTGTCTGATAGAAAACGACAAAAATCACCCCTGCCACGGAAATTTTTGATTCTACTATTGAATTTCTGTAAATCTGCCAAATAATTTGTCAATCATAAAGTAGTAAACATATTAATAATCGCGAGATATGGATGAAAGTGGTGGTGGTAGTGGTGGTGATGACATCAAGGTGCATTATGCAATATCTTTCTGCACAGAGTTTATGGGAATTGCTATATTAATGTGGTTTGGATGTGCTGGATGTTACTGGAGTTATGGTTTAGGACCAACGATTCCTTCATTTACTTTCGGCATGGCCATAACAGCAGCTATCCAATCTTTCGGTCATATAAGTCCTATTCATATTAATCCCGGAGTTTCGCTGGGTTGCCTGATATTGGGCAGGATGCATTGGAAGAGGTTCCTTGTCTATATACTTGGTCAGTATACCGGGGCTTTCGCTGGATTCGGACTATTGATCGTGAGTATATTATTGACTTCTATAATGTTTACGATTTACGCATTTAGTCGTATAATTTAGAAACAATTAATAAACTTATAATTTAAAACATAAATTAACTGTCCAACGCAGAGAGAACTATCAAATTTGACATTTGGGTCAGATTGAAAAAATCGGATAATTTTAATTTAAAATAATACAATTCTAATCCTGCGACAAGATTTTTGATTAGTTCAAGAACACGACAGAAAAATTATTAGCAAAATTATTAGCAATTATAAAGCAACATGTTACGCTTGTAGAAAAAAACCTTGCATAGTTCTCTATATGTAGCTGAAATTATGCTAGTTGGTATGAAATCATAATACTAAGACTACAAGATATGCTAACGCGAATGTGATCCCCTATCTCTCTTGTACCAGTAACAATAATAAAAAAAGTAAAAATTCTTCCAGTACATATCGATACTTTAGTTTTCCAACTGCAGCAGAGATTTGCAAATTATGGGTGCAAAAGTGTTACCAAACGCATGATTTTAATATTAAAAATGCTAGAATATGTTCGAAGCATTTTTCTGATTATGATTTTCACGTTAAAGAAAAATTATTGCAATTGCCCAAAAATAAGTGGAAGTTGAAAGATAATGCTGTACCTTCACGTCTTTGCCTTTTACTTTTTTCTTTAATTATAGATGACATAATTATATTAATAAATAATTAAGAGTATGAAATATATAGGTTATTATAGAAATATATACGTTATAATAGAAAATCTTAGCTAAAGGCTAAAGATGCCAAATGAAACTTAGGTTATTGCTATGTCAAAACTTATCTTTCGTGCGGTTGTTTGTACATGCTAAATTGTTGCCTGCTCTAAATAGTAAAAAACTGCACTATGTACGAATAATAATCATTGTACGAATTTAATGAGCAATATAAATTTAACACTAAAAAATCCAAAAACCAAACAAACAACATCCGACATCTGAAAAATCAGAACAGCAACACGACACAACACGACACGAGAAACGGGCCAATACAGCAGACGTCCAGGTTCGGGTAGTTCCAGGATTATGCAAAATATTGACGATCGATTTATTGGTCTGCAAATATCGAGGAATCCCTATCAAACAGCTGTGATCACAAACCGAAATTTAAGAAACGCACGAGGAACAGTTGTGTCAGATCGAACAATTTGTCGGAGATTCAGGAGTCTCGGTTTTATCGCAAGAAGACCTGCTATTGGAATGCGATTACTTCGACGACATCGAGTAGCTCGTTTGTATTTTGCTCGAATTCATCTTGTTTGGAATGAGTTGCAATGGTCCCAAGTTTTATTCACTGACGAATCAAGATTCATGTTGAGATCAGTAGACGGGCGTCGGAGGGTTTGGAGAAGGCGTGGGGAAAGATACGAGGATGGTATGTTCAGTGAAAGGGAGAGTTTTGGCGGTGGTTCACTAATGGTATGGGGTGGAATTACCAGCGATGCCCGTACAGAATTATTTGTGTTTCCACCACGGCAATCTCTAAATGCAGTTAGATACATAGAGATCTTGAATGAACATGTTGTCCCATTTGCACCTTACATTGGCGAAGAATTCCTCTTAATGCAATATAATGCACGCCCGCATACAGCAGTGATGATAACGCAATTTTTAAACGATGTCGGAATTAATCGTATGCCGTGGCCCGCTAAAAGCCCTGATATGAATCCCATTGAGCATTTATGGGATGTATTGGGACAACGTGTTAGTAGACGCAACCCAGAGAATCTGAATGAATTGAGGATTGCTCTTACAGAAGAATGGGACAATATCCCTCAAATCACTATCACAAATTTGATTGAAAGCATGCCTAGGCTGTATGGAAGCTGTTATAGCAGCCAGAGGAGGAAATACTCGTTATTAGTTAGTTTGTTGTTCAGTTATTTTTTAAGTTTATTGTTTTAATCCTTAATAGTTACAGTCGTTTTACTAAAATGTCGAATAATTCTTTGTTTGTTATTTCTTTTTGATGTTGTTTGTACTTGTAAGTAACAATTATTTCAGCGTCCGTAATCGAAAACGCTAAACATTTCTTAAACGATGAACTTTTTAGACATTTTCAGCTCCACGGCCTCCTTGTTGAATATCAAACTTAATAACACCGTTTCATCTAAAATGTCGCATCTTCGTTGCTGAAGGGGCTAGAGAGGTGATTCAAAAAAGAGAATATTGAAAAAAGAATGGTAAACACCGTGACCAACCTAAGAGTTCAATAAAAATTAAATTTCACTCCACAGCGACAATCAAATTTCGTGACAAAATCATAATCGGTTTTTAAAGGCTGTACATATTAAAAAATACATTTTTTATGGAAAGCCAATTACAAAATAGTCATCCGCAAGGATCGCCCTTTCAAACAAAAAAAAATTATCAAAATCGATAGGCTGGTTTGAAAGTTAGGTGCGTCACTCTTTATGCCCGTCAGTGTATTTAGAAGAACTATTTTCGCATGTTTTTTGCAATCTTTATGTTTTATGGATTTGTAATTTATTTTATGGATTTGTTTATCAACGTAACATGGAATCTTAAGTTTTTCGAGTAATTAAAGTTTAATTTTTAATAAATAGCTCAAAATTGTACATAATGATTAAACAAAAATTTTCAGATTCGCGTTTTTTTCGTTTCTTTGCATTTTCTGAGAACATTTACCATAGTAATGCATATTTTTTACACCATCCGAAAGTAGAGACTTCAACGAACAAAAATCCCACCGATTTTTTTAGAAAAGCATATATTTTGACGGGAGAATTTTCGATTGAAAATGAGGGTGCTTTTTCGATATTAAGTCAAAATAAGGTTAAAAAATAAATATTTTAAATAAAAAAAAATACATAAAAATGTGTGTTTGGGACATGAAAAGGTAACTTTTCACTAAATTTCTTTAAAAAAATTTTTTTTTTTGTAAAAGAAAAATAAAAAACCAAAAATCAAAATCTGAATTTTTCACATAAATTTTGAGGTCATGTGAAAAAAGTGTAAATACAAAAGTTGTAGATATTTTTATTTCCTACAACTTAGCCATTTAACTTTTTTCCATAGGACTTGTAGTTTTGCCGGAAATCGAGATAAACCGTTTTTTACCCTTAAAAACTCGCCCCTTTCCACTTCTAGTCATCCTACTATTATTTTTTCACTTTTTACCATTTTCAAAGGCTTCAGCCCTGGTCTATAGCTTTTATTCTAGCAATGATAAAGTAAAAAATGCTGCTCTTTCCAATAAAACCAAAATAACGAATTCATCGGCTACTCCGTGGGAAATACTAAACTGGGTCAAAAGTTTTACCCCGACAGTTTTTTTGCTTTTTATATCAAATTTGATCTAGTCATTGAGATAAACATTTATTGTAAAATTTCAGATATTATTGCCAGAGAGGATTGGAGGCATATGTGTTTTAAGAGTCAACCCATTTTTCACGAATACGCAGGGCTTCTTTATAGAATTTGTAACAACCATGATCTTGATGTTCTGCGTAGCGGGAGTCACCGATCCGCCGAATGAGGAATATAAAGATTCCACCTCGCTTAGATTGGGAATGATTGTGGCTGGAATGGTGTTTGCTGTTGAACCTTTTACGGGAGCTGGTTTAAATGCAGCCAGAAGCTTACCACCTGCCGCTATATATGACATATGGGAAAACCATTGGTTGTATGAACTAGCGCCCTTAACCGGGATGGCTACAGCAGCGGCTATTTATAGATTCGTCTTTGATGGGGAAGAAAAGAATTCTTTACGGTCTTGCCTTAGCAAGTAAAAATAGTCAGATGACTTTATTGTTTTCTGGGATTTTGTAGAGGCAAACAGATGCATTTATTTTGGTTAACTATAAATAACTGAGAAGCTACATAAGATCTGATAATGGAATTAGTTTCAGGCATTAGCTCATATCATAGTGATGATTATAATATAAGTTTTTTGTCCCTAAATTTCTTAAACGCCTGTTCTGCGGTCTTGCAATGACAATAATGTGGTTTTAACCATAAAAATAGCCACAGACACAGAATAGACTTTAAGAATCCATTATCAGATCTTAGCTTTTTAATTACTTATAGTTAACCAAAATAAATGCATTTATTTGCCTCTCACTCTACAAAATCCCAACCTTAAACTAATCTACCTGTCTACCAAGTTTTGGCTGATAAGAGTTTGTGATAAGTTTATTTATTTTTTTTAAGTTTCATGCATTTCTGATTGTATAGAATATAAAAGTTGTTAATGTTCTTGTGTTATTATTTAAACTCTTTGCTGCGAAAGTCGAAGAATACCTAAATTGTATTTGATCGGAAAAAACTAAAATTTTCATTGGAGAGCAAAACTGTTTGTCCTATTGTGTTCATCAAATTTTGAAACAACTCAAAATTTACACGTTTTTTGTGATAACGCTATTTCAAGAACAAAATGTTCAAACAACATAGATTTGACAGAAAAATTGTTGTTGGGTAAAGGAAGAACGCTATGGTTTTTGACCGAAATCCAATATAATAAACGTCATCAAAAAAATAAAACTGTAGCGCCTTTGTTATTTCTCAGTGAAAAATGTGTGTTATCCCAGGTTGTTAGTATCCTTTTTTGGCGATTTTTAAAAATATCGGTGAATCTACAGGGTGTTCTATATCTCCTAGAGAGCAACTAACTTTCTTATTTTAAATGGAACACCCTATATATTTTTTGAAATTCGGAAAGAGCGCAAACTTTTAAGTCAAAAACATGTTTCGCACCCTAGGCTAAGCCCTCAGATTTCGGAGATAGTTGCCATTTTAAGAAAAAAGTGAGATGGAAAGGTCTGGAAGGAGCTTTATAACTTTTTTCACATGGTAGATCTAAATTTAATTTTTGGCACAGCGTAAGAACATAGAGTGGTCTGAGTTCTGCAATTAAAATATAATCGAAAATAATATACCAAGTTTTACATTTTCCATGCCACATGCCACATTTAGCTAATTTAAAACTGCGAAAACTTTTTTTTTCAAATGGAACACCCTGTATTCTTTGATGCCCAGTTATGTCAAATTAAATTATCTCTCTTCTAGTATAGCCATTTCAAGGGCTAAAGTTGGCAGTTTGTGAGATATTTTCAATATTCTTTCCAGCGAGCAGATACACCAGAATTTTGGTTAAAAATTACATATACAATTAGCCTTGTATTAGATTTGACGGGATGTGGCGGGTAGTTAGTTTGTTAGTTTACAAAAATTTGATGCTTGGATATAGCGTTGGTACATTCTCTACTTAATCTAAGTTAGTTAGTAAGTAGTACTATATATACTCGTTTCTCCATGCCCGCTGCTCTCCCCCACTCTTCAACTACTCTCGCGCGCTCGGCCGTTTTTCGTCATATTCAGCTCTATTTCTAACATGTTTCTCGGCGTTTTCACGCAAAACCAAGATGAGCGATTTGAAGTATGAGACATCTACTTTCGAAATCGTTTTGGTAAATTAAAATCGCATAATATCGGTCGCATTCATGCCTGCTGGAAAATTGCATAGTAAAAAATTGAAATGGCCACAGATTGAAAACCATGCATCGGACAGTGCCTGCTCTTCGCACACATGAAGTTTATATTAATATAGATAGTTGTGGTGGTCATCAGAACGTTAACGTAAACGCAGAGTCTGACAGCTACTCATGCGCAGAGTTGTGATTTTCACGTTTACGTCAGCTTTGGCGTTCCGTTAACCGAAGAGACATCGAAGTGGGCCGAATGGGCATTCGAATTATTCATATTCGTTTTTCTAAGAACTAACCTCATAATTGTGTTTATATTTTTACCGGCATTTACTTTGCGGTTTGCAATCATCATAGCTGTTTGCAATGTTTCAGTCATTTTTGAGTATTTAGGGCAAATTTTTAAAATGACGGAAAATACTAAGTGTCGATTTAGATTTACTGAAGATGTTGACTTACACCTAGCTCGAGAAGTTTTTGGACAAAATCCTTATGAGGATTCTCAAAGGTGGTCTTTAATACAAGTTAATTTGCTACAAGTTACAGGGAAATGTATTAGTGTTAGAACCCTTAGAGATAGGATGCAGAACCTAGTTAAGAAGCATCAAGCCAAGAATAAATGTCTTGAGGGAATACTAGTAAGAATACTAGGATAAGAGTACTTACTTCTTATTCAATGTAAAATTAAAATACAAAGCGATAAGTGCCTATGCAATGATTGTTATGATTCAATGCATTTAGCTCGGTATTTAGGTATGTATTATTATTTTCACTTTATTTTAGATCTGGCATTGAAGTACAAGTGACAGAACTTGATGACTTACTACAAGAGATATTGGAATTGATGTCAGAATGGACTGAAATAAAAAAAATACCGGCCAGACCAAATCATCTTACCAAAAAGGCTTTGAGAGTAGAGATGAAAGCTGTTCTAGGATTTTTAGTAGAAAACAGGTCATAATAATTACTTATAATAAACTCTTTTATTACCCACAACATCAAAGTTACACTATTATGCAACATCACCCATACAATAGGTATGCTATTCTGGCGACCGAATAGAAAAATACTTTTAATATCCTCGTCTTACACCTATTAAGAGCATAGACAGATAGGACATAGGAAACATCTTGCTTAGACCAGCCTAATGTTATAGAAAATGTGATGATGTTGCCTAGGGGCATTTGCCTTAGATAGGATGTATATGTATACAGTACCTAATAATAATATTGCTAAAATGGTTGTTCTTGACTGGTTGCATTCATGATAGTGAACATGAACATTTACCTATCAACACTGAAGGCTGTAGCAAATGATAAACAATATTCTGTACCTATAGAAAATAATATTGTTAACCTTTTGTTCACGGTAATATTTTTCGTAAGGTAAATAACTATATTCCCAGCAACCGAGTAAAACTAGGGGTGATACTAATGTGCACTTAGAGTTTTTTTTATCGATGCAATCCCACAACATGAAATTATAGTGCTATGTTTATATATTTTAGATGATACTGAGAACACTTTGGAGACTGTAGATAATAAAAATAAAATTATTCAAAATGAATTTCCACTAGAAGTGTTTGCCTTAGATGTACCGTATTATGCAGGTGAAATTGAACTAAATAATGACCAGCGTCAGCCTGTTGAAACTGAATTGCAGAACACCGAACCTGCGGCATAAGCAAATATTATGAGTACCTATGTATTAATTCACCATTAGCTAAAATATATAACTAGAACTTAGCAATTTTTAGCTCCAAAGCGCAAGCGAAAGGGTCTAGGAAATGTAAAGGAAAACACTATTCAGTATCTTGATAAAAAAAATGAAAGACTCTGTCAGCTGAGGTTTAAGGAATTGGCCTTACAAGAACGGAAGCAACTGCTTGAAGAAAAAAAATTCGATATGGAGCAAGAAGAAAGGAGGAAGAGATTAGCGATTGAAGAGAAACGAATGGAAATAGAAGCAAAACGATGGGATGTAGAAGAAAAACGATGGGCATTGGAAGAAAAAAGAATAAAACTTGATTTGGATCAAATGAATAACCATCAGGCACTTTTAAAAATGGTCCTGCTACAAAATAAAAAATAATTTTGACTTTTCATTCCATAGATAAGTCTTGTTCCTGTACTTAAGATATTTTGTTACTGTGTAATTTTTCATTTTTTTGTTTACAGGAAGGTAACCTGTAGAATTCAGATGCTGTAATGGTACCATGTAAAAAAATAAACGAAAGAGTATATTATTCTTATTGTTGTATGTATTTTAATAATTATGTAAGGGCAAAGTGAAATCAAAGAGCGGTCGTATTCTGTTGTCAAATTTATTCACACTGACTAACTCAGGTTAAAATAATGGTTACTGAAAACGTAAATATACATTTTTATCTCTCGAATCGGGTTACATAAGCTAAACACGCAGTGATACGAATTGTCTATTGTCAATTTACACTCCTATAAAACTTATTATTTAAAAATATTTGGTGGATATGAACTAACTTAAATAATTCTTGTAAACAATAGTCCAACTGAAATAGTATAAATATTACTAATTATCTAAATATGTCTCCAATTCGGGTGGCTGAATATTAAAATATATTGACTGTTGACTTCCATAAAGGCATGTATGACAGTTAATTAATAATAGTGCCACATGATACATTGTGCCCACTTTTTGCAACAATAATTTTTGGTTTTTCTTAAAGTCTTAAAGTCTAAATGCAAACTCTTGAATTACTTTATTAAATCCCCATTCTACAGCCACTCTCAACCCCATCATTCGGTTGTTGAATTCCTGTCTTTCAGGATTATTTGCAATTTGTTGCTGGGTGAATGGTCGAATTAAAAGTTCTTGTAGGCTATAACCCTGATCCCCGTAAATCACATACTGGTTATTACCAAACACAGTATGCTCTTCTAATTCATGGTATAATCCAGATTCCCGAAGAATGCACGAATCATGCTGACGACCAGGGTACGCATCTTTCAGACTTATTATAATTCCATCTGGACATAGCAAGGATTGATATTTAACACAATGAATCTTTTTATAACCTGAATAGTATCTATCTTGATTTTGGGATGGTCGGCATATTGGTCTGATGGTACCATCTATAAAGGCCCATATATTATCCATTGGTGCACCCTTTTGTGTTATTGCCTATAAATGAATTACATGTATAATTATATATATTTGCCTGGAACATTGTGCCCAACAATTTCCCAAAAATTACACATTTTTACACAATCGTATTACCTCTGAGTATTGTTGTAATTTTTGTTGATGAAGCCAATGATTATTTGCTAAGTTTTGCAATAAATGGCCCTTGTTATTTATGATAATTTCCATGACTTTATTGCAGATGCTTGATAGGGATCTATATGAATAGCCAAATATCGGTTCCAAGTCAAACAATCTATTCGGGTATGCCAATCGTCGTAAAAAAATACATAATCCGGAAACTCCTAAAATTGATTTATTTTTTTAGTTCATTTACGTATAAAATTTAAAAACTTACCACTCAATGTTATATTATCTTTAGTTGTTATTGATTCGGGAATGCCCAAAGCATTACTTACTCTAGGAATATCACCTTTATCAAATCTAAAATAGGCTCTTGCCTGAATGTTGGTGAGTTCATTCAAGTCGAAACGTCCATATAATTCTCTTCTATTTCCAAGATTATCATTCTGAATATGCAACAACAAAATATCCTCGATATCATCATCATGAATATCTTCACCTTCATCAATGCCGTCTAATATTGCAACATCCAATATATCTTCCATTTTACTCAAAAGACAAAAAATGGTTTTAAATTGTTCACAGCACTCAAACTTTTAACAGATAATAAATAGAAAAAGGCAGGGCTGCATAAAATTTTTTAAATGCATCCATATTCCATAACCTATAAAATGACAGCATAGATTAATGACAGTTTTGACATTTACTTTACACGTTCCGTCGTTTACGTTACGCTACTTACTTCAACTGTAATTTGAAGGCATTTTATGAGGTACGTTAAATACGATCTAAAGTGCACTATCTTCCTACGGTCCGTGCGGCACCACAACTGTCTATTAAGTAGTACTGGCCGGAGGATCTACGCTACAACTCAAAAAATGACCGAGTTATGAATTTTTGAAAAAATTGTTTTTTTTGCCGGTTTTTTTCGATTTTCTCCTAAACTAACGGTCCGATTGAGCCGTTTGGCCACTCATTTTCTTCATATTTTTATTCTCTACAATTTCTCTATTGATACCATCACGCGTACCCTGATAGTTTTCATTTTATAAGCAAAAAAACAGCGATTTTTCGCATGAAATTGTTAATAACAAAGCTGTTGGTTAAAATTTCGAGTGACAAACATGTATGTCACTAGGTTATATGGAGCTATTCTCCAAACAATGGCCCAGCCGGTTTTCCGCTAACACTTTTGTCATGGAAAAATGTATCTAGCATGGCCTATTTTAGTACGTTCCTGACAAGTGCCAAGGCCCAAAGAAAAAAATTGTGGTCCTTAAATATTCATTGACTGGGCTACATTGAACGTGTTATTTTTAACAGTATAGGTGCATTACTTCAGGCACCCCATACAATACTGAAATGAGTAATCTAATTTTTATTGTATTGTAAGTAAGTATACACCTATATTAATTTAATTATTTCGATACCGTACTAGAAATTGCATTAATATTTTTAAAATCTCTTGTGATTGGAGCTTTTATATAAAATAAGAAATCAGGTACGTATTTGGGCTTTAAAATAACGAGACGGAAATATACCTACATATAAATTGGCGCCCGCCCCAAATCGACTTCTACCTGAGACCGTTGATATGAGACTGAGAAGGCATGTTTTTATAAGAATTTGAAGTATCTTGTACCATCAGGCTAGCATAACATTGAAAACGTTCCGAGAAAGAAAATAAGAGTTGTTCCCGAGGGCACGAAATCGGACTAATTTTCTACGTATCGATAAGTTAGTGAATAGTGTTGCATATTAGGGCAGGTTACAATAAAGGGTTAGAATGCGTGGGCGGGAAAACAATAGATCTGACGTCAATGTGTTGCCAGGAAAGTAGAATGCGGTAGAGGTCCCACAATGCATTTCAGCCCTTTGTCCTAAGAGTTAGGCCGACCCTAAAAAACCACTCCCTTTCCATTTGTTGTGACCTGCTTCGGATTGTTAAAACGAAATCTGCCTTTACATGTTTCTCTGCTGCTCGCAAGCCGCGTTCCGTGGCAGAGAAGGATGATAGGAGAGAGATAGAGATAGAGAGAGCGATGAACGATTCTATTGGTTGTTTAAGGTTTAAGGTAGTAAGTAGGTAAGTCTATACAATCCTTGGTAGGTAAGTAGTCTAATTTTGGAAACATAAATTCTATTCGCAAAACAGTGCCCCAGAGGTGCATTTAACACATTTTTAAATACAATTTTTGAAATACGTAGGTACATTTTTCCCATGTCGTCGTACGTAGAGTTCATATTTTGTAAGGTTGGAATTAGAGGCTATAGGCCGCTAATGTTTCATTTTATCTTTGTTATTTTGTGGATGCTAATTGAAAAGGTCTATATACAATGCCTTAATGCACTGGGAGTGCGCTAAAAAAAATTAAGAGGCTGATCCGTTTTTCTCCCAGAAAATTTGTTGCAAAAAATATACTTACCAAACTTACTAACTACATACTTACAATAGTTAAAAACTTTTCTCCTTTGATATTTAATAACACAATTCTGTCAGCTCAACATGTATCTTAGTTTATAACCAGGGCCGTATTTAGGCATAGGCTAACTAGGCCCGGGCCTGGGGCTGCAAATTTTTAGAGGCGGCAAAAATTCAGGCATTATGCTTTTTGAGCCAAGTTAAAATATAAAATGTAAAGCTCAGAAAACATATCTCCATTATTACATATAAACATATCTATTATTTTTTAATAATTTTGATAGAAACAAAATGTATTTATAATCTTTTGTGATTTTTTATGATTTTTGAGATATTAGTTTATTTGATATGCCGAATATTATATTATTCTATCTCCATAGTCATTTATTCATATTATGGCTTAAATATCGAGTTAGGTTCCAATGCTAGTTATATTCTTCTTAAAATTGTTTCATTGTATCTCCGTGCTTTTTGGTGCCATAACCATGGATTATTATTCTATGTGCCACTTTAAATTTATGTAAGATTTAGTATTTGTTTAGCCTATCTCCGATATTAAAATTGTTTTGTTCCATCTCCCAAAATAATATCCTATCGTGCCTCCCCGCATCCACGCCAACAGAAGCCTCTTAGCCGTTTGACCGTATAATTTTTACGTTCTTCGCTGTTCGCGAACTTTTATATTTTCGGTATTTTTGCGTGTGCGAGTGCTTAAAGAATCTACAAGGTACAGTCATTATTTTTATTATATATTCTGCTGTGTTATGACCTTGGAATAGGCTTCTGGCCACATCTGATTTCTTTCGTCGTAACGCTACAGTTCATTCAATATGTATGTATAGTTAACTGACCCCATATAAGATACCGCGCAGTTGCCACATGTAATTCTCAATTTTCTCAGTATTCAATTAAAATATCAAATTCCACAATACTACACAAGATGTTACGTTTTACATTTATTTTCGTCTACTTTAAATATGACAATATGACAAAATAGATGATTCGAGCAGTATATCTCTTTTTAACTTATTGGAATCGTATCTCTCGGATCGGGATCGGATTCTCGGATCGAATAGGATCAGGTTCGCATATCTTACAGTGGCGTGTTCGCGGGAATTGCTAATATATTATTTATATACCTACCTATGTAGGTATACATCGCTACGAGAGTTGAAATAAAAGAGTATGGCGGTTAGCAATCATGTTTGTTCGTTTCGTATAAAACCTGAAAAACGTAGATTTCCACCAGACCTCGCTTTATTTACGAGATAGGATAGGCATGTTAAAAAAATTTAAGGAAAATATTATTTGACGGCAAAAATGGATAGTGGGTGTTAGAGCAGAGCCGACTTTAACAAAAAAAAGTTGATTTATGGGCTGCTTGAAGTAGGTACTGACGTAGGTAGGTACCTATTACATCCTCCACTTCAGACATTTCTCAAATAATTGTATCCAAAAAATATTCCAGTGCTTGAGGCCGCTAGGTTATAAATGCTAAATGCAACGATATAAGTTAGGTTTTTCATTGGGACTTAGAAAACTAAAAACGATCTCTGGTTTATTACATAAGTAGGTACCTATTGTCCATTGACTTTATTTTTATGTAGGTACCTACCATCCTAGGTCACAAATTAATAATTTACATCAGTGGGCAAAATTAAAAGTTCTATAGACTGTTTTTAAAATTATAACCGTGTACCTACTTAGCCACAAAAGAAGGGGAAATTTTCAATGACTGTAAAATACCTCAAGGTCAGTTTCTAATTTTGATTGGCTGTAAAAAGTGTGTGTATTGGAAATCGCTTTGCGATGAGAAGCTGGTAGGTAGGTATGTATTGCATTTGTAATGATTTTCAAAAATGTGTTGAATTTAGTCTCGGTTTAGTTATGTAGGTACCTATTAACAAACAAGCTCTGATCTTTGTCAAAGCTTGTCTGTTAATAATCTTTGTCTTTGTTGAGTGTTAACGATTTGGTAGATTAGGTAGGTACCTACTTACACAATAAATATGATTGTATTTCAATCGCAAGTATATTTATTTTATTTTTCCGTTTTAAAGTTTATTTTTCTCGACTACTTAGCTGTTTTGTACATATTTATTTTTGTTACTTGTGGGAAATATGGCTACTGGCGAACTAACCACTTAAAAATGGTAACGCGCTGAAAGCAATACTTCATTAGTGGTGTGGAAACTTGCATTCAATATCAGCTGTGGTGTTGAAAATATGCATATAAAAAACTTCTACTTTCACCCCCCTAAGAAAAAAAAATGTCTACGCCAATGAAAAACATTGTGTAGGTCAGGGTTGCCGGTCGTTCAACTATACATACATATTGTACGAACTGTAGCAAAGGTGCATTCTTTGGGTGAACTGTGGACATATATGCCGCGAGTATATATTTATATTTTTGAAATATTATTACCGTATTATTTTTTCAAATTAAATGATTACCATTTAATTTAATATTGTATCTTGTACTACCTTGCAGATTCTGGAAGCAAAGCTTGCAATATTACCGAACGCGAACTATAGCATATTTACATATTTTTAGTAGAAATTACTACTACGGCTTAGGCCATATTTTCTTTATATTTCACATATCGGCAAAGAGCATCATTACCTTTTTATACGTTTTATCATGCAGTATTAATTTGCATGCCACATTCCTTTCTTTATTAATTTTTTACTGTAACTTTATAAAAGTATATTTTTAATTTTTGGGAATATAAAATGACAATTACTTTCAATACTTTTAATCTTATAGTATTATCTATATATTGCATATACAAATATATCTTTTGATATTTCACTCTCATCTCCAGTTGGGATGTTTTATTAAATAAATAATTTACTAACCAACATAAGCATTTCAATAATAAAGTAACTATTCGCCATTTGGCCGAATATTTTTCCATTTAGTTGGATTTAATACCTAATTAAATCTCATTTTTTGAACCATTAATTTAATTATTTTTATTAGCCTCACTTTAGTATAAATTGTATACATATTTTTTCTTCCAAATTTATTGTAAAGATAAACCTAATACTGGTAATTTTTTCTTCTATACTTTGATGACCGAGAATAAACTCATCTGGTGACTAAGTTGAGCAGACCATCATTGCCTGTATTCCTGAACGCCAAACTGGAAGATATCTCCTCCCATTGCTGGTACATTTCACCCATTGTGATACACGGGCGATGTGTAGTGTGTAAACCATCGAGAGGGTACGTTCCAGTTCAGCTGGACCTAGGATCTCCAGAACTTGCCAGGAAATGTATATCTTGTATATTTTATGGCCCACAGGATTGACCAGGTCTTACATAATATTTCAATTCTTAATTTTACCAAGATTTACTATTCACTTCTTTGTAAATGTTAAATTTTTCGACTTTCGACGAGTAATTATTTTCTTATTGTTTTAATCTAGAGCCCTTCGGGCTACCTTTTAAACGAGTCATTTTAACGCCCCTCAGGCTTATTAATTGTCAAATTTTGAGTAGCTTAAGTCATTCTGTAAAAACCATCCACTGGTTCCTATATTTATTTGTAATATATTGTTTAAAAAAAATATATTTCTTTTATTTCTCTAAGCAAAAATCTGATTCACAGAGGTTACAGCTGGTAATTGTTGTCTAATCATTTCTGCGGTCTGCCGTACCTACTCCTTAAGTACTGCTGACCTGGCGTCCAAATATTTATTTTTTTTAAAATATAAATTGAAAGTAGAAATAGATCAAGTCAGTAATTATCAGGCTGTGATTTTTCTGAGGTGATATATCTAAGGGTATCTAAGTGCTGTAAGAGTAGAGAAAGTACCTATCTAATCCACTTATCCACGAGCAGCCGATAGGCAAAATAAAAAAATCCATCAATATACATCTCCTGGATGAGAGGTCATTTAATTCAGGTAAACTAAATTAAAAGGAGATGTGTTATACAGACTTTGCATTTTTCCTGTCATTTTAAGTATTACAAAATTCCCATAGATCACCTACCTAGTAGGTCTATGTACAGTGCCGTTCAATTGAAAGTAAACGATTTTTTTAATTAATGTGAAACAGGCTTTCAGGTAATCAAAACTTGATTGTCAATTTTATTTGTCAGTTTACTAATAATTATTCTATATTTTGCAGTTTTCCTAATAATAATAATTATTATTATTATTATGCCGCGCTTAACTGAACCGCAAAAAATGAGAGCTGTGATGTTACTGCAGAACGGATGGTCAATGCAAGCAGTTGCAGATACTTTGAATGTGAGTAAAGGTTGCATTTATAAAATTAAGCAAAAATGGAATGCAGAAGGAACGGTTGAGTACGTCCATAGAGGGGGCCGTCAGAAATTCAGTACTATGGAGGAAGACGAACTCGTCCTTGACCACCTCCGACAGAATCCTTTTGATACAGCAGTGACTGCCTGCTTCTTAACAAATTTTCCTGCTTCGGTGGAAACCGCAAGACGACGTATCAGAGCATCTGAGCTGAAGAATTTTTCGGCTACAAATAAAGTTGCTCTGTTGCCACGGCATAAGGAGCAGAGGTTCGACTTTGCCAACCAATCGGTGTGCCACAGGACTTTTGGGACAACACAATTTTTTCAGACGAAAAAGTTTTTCAATCCTGCTATGATGGCTCTGTGCGTGTATACCGCCCAATAAATTGTCGATATGAAGAGCGGTATATAAATCCTACAGCTCGTAGTGATCGCTTCTCTATCAACGTGTGGGCATGGATATGTTGCCAAGGAGCAGGTGTTACTTGGAGAATCAGAGAGCGTCTTACTGGTCAAAGCTACGCTCGCATTTTGGAATATGTTATGTTACCTTCCGTTTCCATTTTATATCCCGAGAACTTCACTTTCCAGCAGGAAAATATTTTTATTTCCTCTTTCCTTTTTCCATATTTCAATTAAATTTATATTTCAGGATAATTCCTCTATTCACAAATCACGAGTTGTTACTGAATGGCTGAATACAAACCATATTAACACTCTGCCTTGGCCCTCTAAGTCGCCGGATTTAAATCCGATAGAAAATGTATGGGCACAAATGGAAAAAGACATGTATAGCAGAAATTTCCGACCAGCGAACGTAGAAGAACTGTGGTTGGCGATTGAAAATGCCTGGGAAAATATTGGCGAGGATTACACCAGGACACTAATATTGTCTATGTGAAATAGGCTTCAAAAAGTTATAAACGCGAATGGTGCTTGGACTAAATATTAATTCATAGTAAGTTCTCAATTAGTTTGTTAATTTAATGGATTTTTTTCAAGAGACGTCCTTACCATATAGATTTTCCTTAATAAGTACTGTATATAAAATGCTGTCACCCTATAACTGAGCTTTATAGCTTTTATAATTTATTTAGTACATTACGTTCGATTTTTATTATGCTAATTAATATCCTTGGTAAGTGAAATTTTATATCAACATATTTTGAATTCTAGCCAGTTGACCAGTTGCTTTCTTTCGTTAACCATCCTTGTGTACTTACTAGCATCTACTAGTAAATCATCAACATCAAACAGTTTGTTATTGTTACTACATCTAGTAACAATGGCCTTGCCGATGAGTTTATATTGAAATTTTCAACAGAGGCGGGGTTTACCCGATATTGAGGACACCCGAGTGCTAAATGACGTCAACACCCGACCAAGATCTCAGAAAATAACGGAAGTAGAATTAGGGATCCAGCTGTATTCTGAGCTAACAATCAACCCCTCAAGCAGTGAACCTGATAAAACGCATAGCAATATTTTTAATCTTCGCTGTCATTGAACTCGTTGTAACCTTGCACGACCACCATCTAGGGTTAATAAATATTACACGTGCGTGGGAGTATATAGTGGAAAATGACGTCAACAACCCACCAGGGCTGCATAAGGATGAGAAAGTCTAAGGCCTAACGCCGAAAATTTCAGCCGGTAGCAAAGATTAATTCCCTTTCTTGTTCCCCGAAATATTTAACGCCCATTATCTCCTTAATTTTAGTTTAGTGACGAAATGGTACGTATGTTTGTTTATCTAGCTTTTACCTACAAGCATATCACTTAATCTATGCTACAAGTTTCTTAAGAAATTATTTTCCGTCCGATCGCACCACTCGCTTGCTTACGTAATCTGACCATGTCGCGTCCGATAGACCATAGCCATCCCGATAACTATCTACTTCGCGCCTTCATAAAAAACATCCTGCTTTGGGAAGAAACATTTAGAAAATCATGTCGCCCTTAATTTTATTAGTCACTTACAATCGCTTTTTTGAATTTTTTTGGTTTTTCTGGCATGTTATTTATTTACAAAAAAATTTTTCTGAGAAACATTTTTTCGGTAAAATATTAAAGGGTGTCACAAAATTAACGCAAGATTTGAATTTGCCGCCATTTGTGCAGTAAAGTGTTGGCAACCCTAAACAAAAAACAATTCGATAGCTGACAGTTTAGGGTTAGTAAAAATGGAGTGTTACACGATAGAACAACGTGTCTTCATTACTGAACAATATTTCAAAAATAATGAAAGCTTGGCGGCCGCAGTGCGAAAATTTCATACAAAACATGGTCGGAATAGTGTTTTAACTTCGTCAACTGTTAACTGTCAAGAGATTAATTGAAAAATTCAGGAGACTGGATCCGTTGGAGACGCCAAACACACTGGTCGTCCAAGAACAAGCCGTTCAAATGTCAATATCGAAGCAGTGCGTGAGAGTGTCGGTGACAATCAAGGAACCTCAATTCGGCGTGGTGGACAAAGATTGCAAATTTCAAGAAGCTCTCTACAGCGTATACTCATTAAAGATTTGTGTCTCCATGCTTCCAAAATACAATTAACGCAACAACTGAAGCCTAATGACCATGCACAGCGAAGAGAGTTCGTTGAATGGATTATTGAACATCAACAAATGGATGCTGATTTTTCGAGCAACATCGTCCTAAGCGTTGAAGCACATTTTCACCGTGATGGCTTTGTTAATCGCCAAAATTGCCGCTTTTGGGGTTCTGAGAACCCACATGTGATTGTCGAAAAAGCAAGCTGGTCAAGCAGTGACTGTTACTGGTGCTCGATATCGCGGCATGATAACACAGTTCTTTCTACCGAAATTGGATGATATTGATGTGGCCATTATGTGGTTTCAACAAGACGGTGCCACATGCCATACAGCCCGTGAAACAATTCAATTACTGCATGAGACATTTCCAGGCCGTGTACTCCCAACCACCCGTGCATTAAAGGAGGAGACTCAACGCTGCATCAACCAAATTCAGCATTTATGCAGAATGGTCATGGGAAATTTCGATAAACGAGTGCGTATGTGCATGCGTGGAGGCCATTTGCCGGATGTGTTATTCCATAAATAACCCTATCCTATGTACTTTATGATTCAATAAAAAACTAACAACCAAAAGACTGAAAACTGTGTTTTCTATTTAATTCAAATCTTGCGTTAATTTTGAGACACCCATTAGAAACCGAGATATCACGAAGAAAGTAACTCACCCTTAAAATGGTAATGCCTCTCTCGGATTTCTGTTCCCTATTGAAAGCACATGTAAATATTTTAATCGATTAATGTTGTAGCTACGAACCTCCACTCACTGCAAACTGTAGTATTTCATAAAAGTTAGTGAATATTGAATAAAAGAAAAATAAAAGAAATGATGTATTTATTAAGAAATTATATAGGTACTAATGCATTTTGCTACATACAGAACAAAGAAATCAGGACATGGGAAGAAATTGCTGATATGATAAAAATATCTACTGAGCAAGCCATTCAAAAAAAATAATAATAAAAAGAATCCAGGATGGATAATAATGTATGTCGATTAGAAATAATAACAGGACATATTCAGACGAGGAATACAAAGACAAAATAATACACAGTAATACACAGACAAAAAAAGATACCGAGAAAGATAGTTTGAAGAATTAGAGACAAGTCTAAGTATGGAAAAAATGACATGAAAAAAATTACTAAGACGTTATAGTTATAGATATCACGAAAGGATATAAACCAAAAGTATTTCAATGGAAGGATCAAGAATGAAATTTGATAAGCGACGAATGAAAAGAGTGCAAGAATATTGAATCTATACCTTGAATGAGCGATTATCGGATGAAGGACAATATTTGTATATATTTATGCTTTATATTTATATATATATATATATATATATATATATATATATATATATATATATATATATATATATATATATATATATATATATATATATATATTTGCTTTATATTTATATTACTCAAGGATTTTACTTAAGAAAACTCCAATGTATTGGGTATTTCCCCCCCAATATATTGGATCTTTTTTTAATCTCACTTACGAATGATTCTTGTTTTGTTTTCTCCATGTTTTTCATAGTTTATGAAGACAATATTCGTTATAATAATTATCAATTGTTATCTATTGTTGAAATGTTTTAATTTTTTATGTCGTTCTTTGTTGTCTCTAGTACCAATAAATTTTAATAAAGTATTAAGAAGTAATATTTATATTTGTATTAGTATCTAATAATGTATCTAATCTACAACAACTATCTTACCTATATTAAAATTGGATAATAATATTAATAAGTCTCTATAAAAATTGCATCGGGCGCTTTCCTAAATTTTCCAGGGCTGGTTGGACCGATCCCATCAACCAACTCTAAAAGTTGTATTGATAATATACTTACCAACCTATCCTTAATTAGCAAATAAATATAACACAATAATAAAATAATATCCAAATAATAAAATATGTAAAAGTATTAATAAATTAAAAGTAAAAAAAAACATTTTTAAAAACAAGCTTTTATTGAAAAGCTCTAAAAAGAAGAAAATAAACTTTAAATTAATTTAAACTTTCCCTCTCTTAGAGAGATTGCAAACCAATGCTATTGACGCCCATCTCGGCAAATTACACAAGTCGTAGTATGAAAACAGCTAAGGCGTACTTTTAAAATTCAGTTGCAAGATTTGACCGGAAGAATTCGACCCCTAAATCGCCATCGAGGACTCCGAAAACCCCGGGATAACAACATTTCAGACGGATTAAGGCATAATTATAATTTACTTGTTGACCCGACAGACGTTGTCCTGTCTTTGAGAGTAAGGGCGAAAACGGAAGGAACAACCCAACCATTATCAACTTCGAAGTAGTCGTTAAGTTTTCTCATATTATCCAATTTTCTGCGCAATTTTCTTAATTTTTCTTTCCGTAAGAACCTTCTACAAAACATTAGGAAACTTAAAAAAAAAGATGAATGAAATAGGTAAATTCGTTCTGAAGTTATGGCGTGACCAAGGGAAACAGGGATTCACTTTTATATATATAGTAAATTTTGCCATTATTTTAGGCATGACACTCAAGAGGACCTCGCTGATGGAGAAGATTTTGCTTCAACATGATGAGCTATAACTCGTAGACTCGTAGACATAACTAATATCCACGAGCCATCTACATCGGACCAATAATGTTTATTTATGATTTAATTTTCTTTGAGTATTAAATACATTTTCTTGCTATTAATAGTAAGTACTTATTTATATTATGTAAACGTAAAATAATTATCGGGGTATGATAAATATGACACTGTTCATTATATATAAGCGTTGATTGAAGGATTCTTCCGATATAAGTTTTTATTTTTTACAAGTAAAACAGCTGTTTATTATAAACATTGTTCTCTATATTCTAATAAAAGTGGTAATTTTAATTAATATGCTGAATTTATAATAAAAAACTGAAATATTTATAATAAATAAGTAACGCTACAGTTACCTATCATAATATTTATTAAAACGGATCCTTATTAATAGAAAATAAAAGATATATTGATTATCAATAATCCCTTATTTTATGGCAATAAGGTAGGTATATTTAAAAAGTTTCAATAAATCATTTTTTTTCTCATAAACAAAAATGTATTACGCCATTATCCAATAAAACCTTTGTTAGCTGTCAATCAGTAATCAGTAGCATTAATTATGAATAAACTGTTCTTTCCTTCATAAAGGCAAAGGAGGCTTGACTTGTACACTGGACCAGACTGGCCGGACCGGAATTTGCCCGTTTGCCCCTTGGTATCATCCACCCCTGATTGTAATTCTTCTAATGTAATTTATTGTGAAGTCTACATCAATGAAATTAGTCGATATTATGGAAATTAGTAGCGATTTATTCTTATTTTCTAATTTATATGTTAAAACACCGATTATAAATTTTAATATCATTTTGTTGCAGTCAAAAATTTCAGTGAGCATTATTTTTAATTAATTATAAAACATCTGTACACCCACTTACAATATTACAATAACTAGAGTTAGTAGTTTATAGAGTTAGGTGTGGATACTTTTCCTCGGAAAGGTATGTTCTGTAAAATTCGCGCAGTTCCACATCATCAAATTTAGACTTCAAATATGAGTCTTATATGAAGCTCGATCAACTCCATTTGTAGGTGAAGCGAGCATTTTCCACATTTCACTTACAAGGATTTGCAAAAATATTGAAAGTGCTATCCATATTCTTAAAATCGGAAAATCGATCAGTGAATTTCTCTGACAGTAGTTCCAGTTCATCAGCATAGCAACCGTATTCAATGTTTTAGTGACTGGATAATGTTAAAAAATGAAAACAGTTTTTGCTTCTCATTTGTGTTTCCCACAAGCGAATTTTGTTTGGAAAAGTTTTAAGATGACTGAAACTATTAACTGAAACTGAAACAGCTGATTTACCAAATGCCCTTGTTTCTGAAGCTTCAAGTTCAGATCGTTAAAGTGTCCTGTCATGTCTACCAGAAAAGTCACAAAACCAAGCTGGATCACAAATTTGCGGCAATTTTTTCTCTTTCATTTCCATAAAATCAGCTATTTATTTTCTAAGGTCATAAAACCTTTTTAGCATTTTACCTTTGCTTAGCCACCTTATAATAATACCGCAAATAATATGTCACATCATCGTGTTCTGTAGAGAGTTCGTTCAAAAATGCTTTAAACTGGCGATGGTTAAGAACGCGGAATCTAATGAAATTAATGGTATTTACTACCACATCCATAACATTCTTCATCCGAATGGACCTCTGTAAAAATATATTTTCCAGTAGTGGTTCCTTGTAGCGGCCGTGAAGCCAGTAATTCCTCTGTCACTGCAAATTCTTCATCAACAACACCCCGTCTAAATATAGCTAACTGGGCTCTCAGATAAATCTATACTCTCATCCAAAGCAATCGAAAATGCTTCAAAATCAGCCAATCTATTGTCAATGTTTTTTTGATATCACTCGCCATCATATCTATAAGTCGAAAAACAAGTACGTCGCGACATAGATTAAGGAGCTATGGTCGCGATAAGCTCACTTCCTCAAAAACTCTTTCTTCTTTTCTGGGCACAAAAGTTCTGCAATATCTACTAGGCACTCTTTAACAAACTGTCCCTCAGAAAATGACTTGCTTTAACAACACGGTCTAGATTTGATTTTTGTGAATTGAAAAATGTGTTGCTGTTTCCCTAAATCGGTAATGAGTTTTTTAATTTTATCTTTTCTTAACTGGCCCGTGAGTAAATTATATTGAGCGAAATGCTTGCTGGAGTAATGCCGCTTCAGCGCTTCATATGGTATTCTTTTAAAACAGAAATTGTTTCATTGCACAGCAAACACATATGTTTATTACTGTGCAAAAGTATTCACTTGTCTTGGAATTGACGACATTCTGTATCCACTTTCCACTTTCTTAAACCAGACATGTTGATAGAATTTACTTGAATATTTCTCGCGTCGTACTCTTGAAAAGTCATTTCCGGATATAACAACTGCTATTAATTGATATATGAAGGTATTTTGAAAAGGGATAAAAGGGATTCGTATCAATAATTTCAACGTGTTCAAAACTTGAACCCATGAGACCATGAGAGGCCTCTTAAGTTTCTGGAGATGGGAATTCAAAAACGTCTTCATTTAATTTTGTCAAAAATATAAATACCGATGAAGCGCTGGAGCATCTATAGTAAATTCCTCACACGTGGCCGCACGACCAAGTCCATTTGATTCGGCTGACAAATTTCAAAAATGAATTTAGCGTCACGGAATGGTTAATAGTTGAAAGGACTTCTAATGAATGAATGAATCGTAACTGACAAGAAATACTTATGTTCTACTTAAGTATCTGTTTTAACTGACAATATCAAATATTTTTCCATGTATATTTCTCAGCCCTTAAAAGTTTACTACCCAGTCCACTTTGTTTACTCTAAACATCCACAACTTCCTGTGATCCTGGTTGGTTGTTGACGTCAATTCGAGCCTGAGCCATTCTTCAGGTGCAAGACAGACGATTCTCCTACGCCAGGTACGGTGTCGATGAACCTTTCAGTGGCAGTCTGCTAAGCCGCACCAATGAATAAGTTTCCTTCCGCCCCTTTGAAAATATTTCAGTTTCTTATTACACCCAAACCTGTGGCAGGACATGGGCTCCTGTTTAAAGGATCGCTGGATTTGACTCCCAATCAGGGCCATTCACATTGCTGAAATTTCATTGGCCATTGCGGTGGTGGGTGCAAAAGGTTAATAAACTTTCAGTGGTAGAAAGAAGCTTTTACCTGCTTTTGGATTTATTAACTAGGAACAATTAATTAGGAGCGCTTATTATGGTATCAGTATAGTTAGTATATACCTACATAATTAATTAATTTGAGAAGCTGAATGTAATTAATTAAAAAATAGTATCTTAAAATACCAAAACTGACTTTAATGTTTGTCTATATACGATACCTACCTATTATACAGTGAGCTCGTAAAGTTTGGAATAAATTCAATTAATCGTTATTGAAGGATTTTCACAGGAAATCCTCGGACACGTCAACCTTATTTTATAAAATGTCACTTTATTCAGCCATCGATTTTTTTTTGTTTTGTTCGTTTTTGAGCTATGACGTCATCGACAATTTTTTTAAATGACAACCCATATTTTTTTTCACGGATTTCGATAGAGCACATTTTTCTGAGTGCGAATATGTCAAAAACATAGTACCTTTAACATTAAAGTTTTCGAGATATTCGGTTGCAAAGTTTATAAAATGTACCATGGCACCATGCATAAGCTATCGGGCGGGTCAAGATTTTTAATAGCTTATTGATTCTAATAGCTTATAGCTTATTACATTTTAAAAGATTAAGGAGTAATATTATTTATTTTGGTAGCTTATCGAACATTTTGAAAGATTTGGGAATAATCTGTTTAATGTTTTAACAACAATTTAAACAAATAAAAAAATATTTTAACAAATAAATGATAAATAATTAAAGTAAAAAATAAAATCAGAGTAAATTTTCAAAGTGACCTCCATTCACTTCCTGGCAATATCCCATCCGCCACTGAAACTCCTGCAGAACCTTACCAACAGTATCGGGTTGAATGGTTCGAATTTCATTGCGAATTCTGTCCTTTAATTCTTAGATGGTATTTGGTCTATTGAAATAGACTTTGCTCTTTAAATAGCCTCATAAAAAGTAGTCTAGGGGAGTGAGATCTGGAGATCTAGGGGGCCATTCGATAGTTCCCCTGCGACCAATCCAATGGTTAGGAAATACATGGTTTAAATAATCGCGAACGATCACTGCAAAATGGGGTGGTGCACCGTCTTGTTGGTACCATATCGTGTGATGGGGCAGATCTGGATCTACGTCATTTGGGTAAAGTACCGCAAGTGCAGGGACTAAGTCGTCTCTTAAAAATTCTAAATATATTTCACCTGTTAATACGCCTTCAAAGAAAAATGGGCCCAAAATACGATTACCTACAATACCAGCCCAAACGTTAACTTTTTGTGGAAACTGACTACGAGTTTCCATTTTCCAGTGTGGATTTTCAGGAGACCAATATCTACAGTTTTGCCGGTTAACTGTGCCGTCGAGATAAAAGGTAGCCTCATCAGAAAAAACAATATTGCGTAAAAATCCGTCGTCATCAATCAGGCGTTGCAACATGGTTTGGCAAAACTGTAACCTACGGTCAGGATCATCTTCGTTTAACTCTTGGACCAAAACCACTTTATACGGATGCCATTTGTTCAATTTCAAATATTTCAAGACGGAGCTTTGAACTATTCCGTTGTTTGCCGCCACTTGGCGGGTGGGTAAATGGGGATTTTCTTGAAGCTCTAGTAGAACATTCAATTTAACATCTTGTTGCACTGGTGGACGACCCGTTCTAGGGCGATCTCTCGTATGACCCACTTCTAATAACTTTTGTTCTATTTTGCTAACGGTGGACTGTGTAATTGGTTCTCTGTTTGGATATTTGTTGTTAAATAAACGGCAAACTTCTACTTGTGTGCGAGCTCTGTCCCCGTAACCGATCATCATCAAAATTTCGATTCTTTCCCTTTCACTCAAACGACGGACCATTTTTAAATAAAATGAATTATGATGGAATAATGATTAATCAACTTACTTAATGATATTATTCAACTGATTAAAACACAAACTTGCGAGGAAAAACTTCAAAATTGTGACAACTGTCAAAACTGTTGTTTTTCCTGCGCTTTCTTGATAAATGATTAGCATTTGGTCATCGCTTGTATAATTCATTCTTAAAACTTTGCAACCGAATATCTCGAACACTTTAATGTTAAAGGTACTATGTTTTTGACATATTCGCACTCAGAAAAATGTGCTCTATCGAAATCCGTGAAAAAAAATATGGGTTGTCATTTAAAAAAATTGTCGATGACGTCATAGCTCAAAAACGAACAAAACAAAAAAAAAATCGATGGCTGAAAAAAGTGACATTTTATAAAATAAAGTTGACGTGTCCGAGGATTTCCTGTGAAAATCCTTCAATAACGATTAATTGAATTTATTCCAAACTTTACGAGCTCACCGTATATAGGTAAAATATAATTAATCGCTGGTAATTAATTATATATGTAGAACGCATTAGCCATTGTTTTTATTTCAATATTTGATATGTAGTGATAAGTAGGTATGTTTGTAACATCGAAATATGAGACATAAAAACCAGGGCAAAAATCCCTCATTATATCGATCTCTTCACACGTGCTACCGCATTTCTAACAGCGTTGTCAAGTGTAACCGATTTCCAGGAATTTAAGGAAAAACAAATGATTTTATATACATCGACCAATATGTCTCATATTTCGATGTTACAAACAGTACCTGGCTAAGGTACATATTAAGGCAGGTATTTATATATTATGCATTTTTTCCATAAACTAATAAAAATCGTGCATTTTTATATATTTTTTAAAGATAATGGCGAAGGTGCCGATGCCATATAGAAATAGACGCATATAATAATAATAATGATGATAATAATAATAATATAATTCTTTATTTACGGCAAACTGATAAAAAGGAAACGACATAAGTGTCATTTTATAATTAGAAATAATTACTATCTAGTGTGAATAACTTAAGAGCTTAATAATATGCCTACACATATTATATATAGTTTGTAACATCGAAATATGAGACATAAGAACCCGAGCAAGGGTTCAAGACATATAACAAGGGTTCTTTCCTTGTTATATCGATCTCTTCACAGGTGCTACTGAATTTTTAACAGCGTTGTCAAGTATAACCGATTTCCAGGAATTTAAGGAAAAACAAATGATTTTATATACATCGCCCATCACATTATGGCATTATCAACAAAATATTGATCACACTATATACGTTTCGTCATATCATCAAATAATTGGATGGTGAATGTGATGCAGAATAAGAATGTTTCCCATTCAAATATTACGGATCTATTTTACACGTTCCTCGGCCGTATCACATCGGCATCATTGGCATTCATTTGGTGTCCAAATTGCCTAATACCATCGAACGTTTTGTAGTAAAATGGGGTTAACAATAATTCTTGAAATAGAAGTAATATAGTATTCTTTAATTTATACGGCTTCTAATATGTATGTGTAGTTCAACGACCGGCAACCCTGACCTACTCACTTTTTCATTGGCGTAGACATTTTTTTTTAGGGGGGTGAAAGTAGAAGGTTTTTATATGCATATTTTCAACACTACAGCTGATAATAAATCCAAGTTTCCACACCACTCATGAAGTATTGCTTTCAGCGCCTTACCATTTTTTAGTGGGTGGCTCGCTAGTAGCCATATTTCCCACAAGAAACAAAAATAATATGAACAAAACAGCTAAGTAGCCGTGAAAAATAAACTTTAAAACGGAAAAATAAAATAAATATACGCCATGAAATCATTTTACACCACTTTTATAAACGAAAACAAATAAGAAGTTCACACTTTCATCCCGAAGGCACTGATATACTGATATTGTAAGCGTCTATGCACTTGGTTCCCTTTTGAAAAATAGTTTAAGATGCTTTCGAGTGTACAAATGGTTCTTTTGGCCTATTTCCTAAGGTTATATTGTAATTTTCACATGGATCTTTTCTGCAAAATATAGTTTACCTACTTCTGCAACTTTCAATGCCTTAATATTAATTTCGTAATTTTGTCGCATGGTTCCTTTTTGCATAACTGCGCCAATTATGGTTTACAGTATTTGTCTGATATGTCCCATAGTGTTTCAATGTTTGAGAAAAAAACTATCGTCATTGTTAAAAAGTTCAGCAAGATTTAAGTAGCTAATGCCACAACTACACTAAATGCGCACGCCAGATGATTAGAGCATTAAGACAGCCAATTCGCAATTTTTGTACGTTCTTCTCCCTTCCATCCCTGTTCAAGAAACCCTGGCAATAAATACTGTATCAAATTACGTCAAAACGTAATTTGATATCCCGCCATAATAATATGAACGCTCCTCAACAAGAGGATTAGATGATTTTTTAGAGTAGCTAAGCTACATAAACACAATGTTGATCTAACTACTCTAAAAAAAAAGAGAACAGCGTTTATCAGATTAAATGCATGCACTACTTTATTATCTGTTTCCAAGTGGTAGTCGTGCAAATATTATGATTTCTTTTAGCCTTTTCATCCAAATAAATCGTAAAATACACAAATAATGACAAACAGAAATAATAAAACTAAACGCAGTGGATTAATAATTCTGCTCGTTTCTGTGCAATCATGAGGACCCTACATCTCAAATTCACGCCAACCGACCCAGATCTGGAAAGGCGATGATATAGACAAAAACAAACACGATAGAAATCAAATCAATTAATTGCCTCCCCCGATGTAACTTGCGGCGAGGTTGGTTCTTGTAAATGACGTCAACAAGCAACCAGGATCACAGCACGCCCGGGGAGATGTCGATGGGACAAGTGGCCATAAGACGAGGACACCCTTTAGTGGCGCTGCAATATGAGGCCCCTACGGGATAAAATGTAAGGATTCTCCAGAGACAGGGTAGCAGCAGTATATGGAAACGTAAATATCACCATGACTCTTAAGCCAAGCTTGCAACGGCCTTAGTAGGTGAATAAGGTTAATGGGCGATTGTGCTTGCATACGTAATTTATCGCATAATGTGTCGACCATTATTAATATGAGGGTTCCGATTTCTACGCGATTTGATCGGTAGCAATAACTTTTTACATGCAAAATCTATAGCATTATGCAAAGGGAAGGGGGAAATAATTTCTAATTAAATATTGATTTTCGGTTTTATTCAAGCTGGGCGATACCTAAAAAGGTAATATTTTTTATTAATAGGAACGTTTTAAAATACATTTGTAATCATTGTACTTTTAAAAGTTAAAAATCATGTGTAGGTATAGACATAATTGTGAGTACTGTTTGTAACATCGAAATATGAGACATAAAAAATTTTCAAATGATACCCATAATTGCCGCAATGGGAGATCGGGGCATTATAACATTTCTTACAGCAAGCTAAAATCGTCGCTATAAAGGCGCTTTCATTCAACAAGTTATGTTTTGATAGAATAATAAAAACTAATCAATTTTAAACACAAAACCCATCAAAATAATACACTAAATTAAAGAATAACTGTATTATTTCTATTTCAAGAATTAATGTTGACCCCACTTTACCACAAAATGTTCGATGGTATTAGGCAATTTAGGCATCCAAATAAATGCCAATGATGTCGATGTGACACGGCCGAGAAACGTGTAAAATGGATCCGTAATATTTGAATGGGAAACATTCTTATTCTGCATCACATTCACCATCCAATTGTTTTATGATATGACGAAATGTATATAGTGTCATCAATATTTTGTTATACTACATGATAATGTCATAATGTGATGGGCGATGTATATAAAATCATTTGTTTTTCGTTAAATTTCTGGAAATCGGTTATACTTGATAACGCTGTTAAAAATGTGGTGACACGTGTGAAGAGCGATGTAATTAGGGTTTTTTTTGCTCGGGTTTTCATGTCTCATATTTCGATGTTACAATCTATATATAGGGTAATAAAAAATATGTCTAAAATCAGGCTGAATTGTCGTCTTTCAAATTTCTTATACTTACAATGCATTATTTTATAATATTTGAGGTATACCCGGGTTCCAAAATAGTGTGGAGTGATTCATCACCAGCATATGGACGGCACAGGGACATGAGGGGCGAGGGGAATGAAATTCCATAGGCGTATAATTTTATAGGGGGCAGAATAAATAAAAATTAAATAAAATATCCAAGTTATTAACATTGTTTTTAAGTGTACTTGTGATGGTTTTTTATTATTATCTTAAGAAAAATACTGATCTTACATGGTTCTAAAAATGTGTGATATGTATACTCTATACGTTTTCTTTATCTTCGTTTTCTTTAGACTTCGCTTGTCATATCTTCATGGTAATCTCCTGTTCGCCGCGATTCAAACACATTTAAATCATTTTCCAGAAATCCTTATGCACTTCCAATATGCGTAATTATCAGCCGTCGTCCTTTTCCAGATGGTGCTTTGAGTCCTGTAGAGTATCCTTCTAAAAATGCGTGTCTTCTATTACTAATATTGCAGTCCTGCCATACTTTTGAAATGGTATGCCCTTCTAAATAATAAATTTTTCTGTCTGACATCCGAAAATATCGCATGTTTTCCAAATATTTTCCTCGCCATAAAACAATTTCGTTTTTCTCAATAAGAAGACTTTTCCGATTTCGTTTTATATGACGAAAATTCATCTCGTGCTTAGTTCTCAAAAGAACTTTGCTTTGAAGATTGATCGTCAGAAATAGCAAGTGAAATTATCTTCAGTGTCGGAATCTCAATTTTAAAAAAGAAACAATGGATAATTCGGCGAATTGCGTATTTGACATCTTCGTCGACGTCAATTTTCTTTCTGCCACGAGTTTCCGTTTTCTTCTTTTTTGCAATGGGTTCCTCATCTTTTAGTGCACGAAACACACTATCTTCACAGACTTTTGTCAACGAAGCGCATATATCAACTGCCTCAGTTTTAGTAATTCCAGAATACCGTTCCAATATTCACAGACTTTTGTCAACGAAGCGCATATATCAACTGCCTCAGTTTTAGTAATTCCAGAATACCGTTCCAATATTCCTTCGTATACATTTTTGATCATTTTCAGTTCTCCTCCTGACAAATTCGGTCGCTTCCGATTGGAATTATTGGTTTTCGAACCACTACTACTCGGAATCGTCGCTACCATCGCATAAAAACACTAAACACTCGCGTATAACACAATATTATAATTAATTTATATCGCGAATAGTAAAAGTTGTAAAAAAAAATAGTAAATAGTAGCGGTAAAAGTTGGTGTTTTAGTTTTTATACGAACAAAAAATGCAATATAAATTATTAAAATTTCTAAACCCTCTAAAATAGATCCAATTTCGTCGATTTTCAAAGAAATATATCCAATTATTATTCAGAATCATAAACATAAATCCAGCTGGGCTAGCCAAGCATTTATATTGTTTAAACAATAGATAAACAAAAAGTTTAAAAAGATCCATAGAATGTCAAGTAGAACTACCCATTTTTGAAAATTGAATACATACAGAAATCATTACAAAAGGCCGGTCTTTACATATTTCAACACGAATCTCGCCTACAATGTTCCCATCACCATTTTGAACATTCGTCACTCGCCTACAATATTCCGACGCAGAATATGAAACATCTCAAAATATACTGCAAAACAAAAAAACAACCACATACAAGTAAGAGAGACAACAATCGCATCTTTAAGCATAGCTAGGTTTGTAACACCGAAATATGAGACATAAAAACCCGAGCAAAAACCCTCATTATATCGACAAAAGGAGCCGCCGACCCCGTTTTGTGGTAAAGTGGGGTCAACAATAATTCTTGAAGTAATACAGTTATTCTTTAATTTAGTGTATTATTTTGATGGGTTTTGTGTTAAAATTGATTAGTTACTAGTATTCTTTCTATCAAAACATAACAACTTGTTGAATTAAAGCCCCTTTATAGTGACGATTTTAGCTTGATGTAAGAAAAGTTATACTGCCCCGATCTCCCATTGCGGCAATTGTGAGTATCCTTTGAAAATTTTTTGTGTCTCATATTTAGATGTTACAAACAGGATTAAGAAAATAATCGAAAATAGCAAACAATTGCAAGATAATCCGTCACTTGATTCCAATTTAGGACATGGCGCCCAACGTGGGACCCGAAGCGACACCCTATTAATTCAGAACATGGCGTCCAACGTGGGGCCCGAAACAATCCTATTAATTTAGCCTAAACAAGAGTCTCAATAGACTCATATCATAATTATAAATATATCCGTGTTACCTATTTTCATACTTACTTAGTTGTAAGTTGTACATTCCTAGTGTAAACGTTTAGTAATATTTCTTGTTATGGATATGGATTCAAAAACCATAACAAAATATGCTAACAGTATAAAACAAAATGAACAATGCCTGCATTTTTCGGCATTCAATTGGCTTCGATCCAATAAAACAGTACCGAAACCTTTAAAGTATTTTATGGTAATTTTCAAGGCCGATTTATCAATTAAACAAAAAAGGCTTTTCCATGAATTCTGATAAAAAATTGTAAAATGAAAATCAAATAAAGTAATACATAAAAATAAATACTGACTCTTAATACTAAATGAAATATCGCTCGAGACTTATAAAATATATAAACTCGATAAGAAACAATTTTTCAAATTACGTAGAAGCCAAAAATATATTACAAAACATTCAAGTTATATTACAAGTCATTCAGACTTATAAAGAAGGCAGAAAGAAACGAGGAAAAGTTAAATTTGATGAAACTGATGACAGTGTTGGCGATGAAAGAAACTTTTCAGCCAGAGATGAAATCAAAATCATTCATGAATCATGAAAACATTTTATGGCATAATCGATACACTATACAAGTACACTAAACAATAATTAAAGAGGCGGAAAAGTCAATAGTCAGAAAAAAATAGATACTTCGTTCATTCATGAGTGCATTAATTTAGAGAACAAATTTAAATCTTTACTGGAAATTTGTTCTCTAAATTTCCAAACGTTGACGTCGCATTGCGAATTTATTTGATAATTAATTCCAGGTGCTACTAAGTCATTTTTAACACAATCAAGGATTAAACCCAATCTTAGATCAACCATGAAGCAAAAACGTCCCGTCGCATTTTGTGTTTGGAATACGACAAATAAAAAAAAAATTAAGATGAAGTTATAAATGATTTTGACGAGGAAAAGTCTAGGAAGAAACCTTTTGAAATTTTATTTTTATGTACATTATACTGTTATATTGACACCTACCTATACATTATCTTTTACTAATTTAACCAGTTAAAAATAGGTAGTGTTATTTATTTAATCATTAAAAGATGTTTTTTGTTTTTGTTTCCAGCGTTGGCTTTTTAAACAATAATTTCAATATTTAATTATATGAGGGCCGGGAGGTAAAAACAATTGCTTATGGTACCAACATGCCTTAACGCGGCCGTGGTAATGTATAAAATATTTTATTATACAACGGTTTCATCAATAAAATGAAAGCGTCGACTCAGCGAGCATATAAGGAAAACAACATAATATTTATTGGTCAGTGTCCTATTGGAATGGCTTTGACCTCACGACAAGATTGTGTGAAAAACATAAAATAATATGCATTTGCTACTTTGGACCATAACAGAAGGTATTAGAATAATATTGCTCTTTTTCTCTTCGAATAAGAAACCTGTATAGAAAATTAGATTAAAAAGTCATACTAAAACAGAATTTTTAATAAAACGTAGTTAGTTCCTTTCTGTCCTTGAGGTGAGGTATTAATAGATATAATATTTCAATTAACAAGTGGTTTAGAAGTTAGAAGATGTGTCTTGGCGACAAGGACGATAAGGACTTGTACAGGGTAAGTCTCTTAAGATTGACAGATCTCACTTATCCTTTGCCGATTTAACTCATTCAAAAAAGGAGCGGAAGCGGTTTTTGATGAATTTTTATAATCTGAGCACGGATATGAAAAATCTCGTAAGATATACAGGGTGGAAAATAAAACATGATTTTTTTAAATGGAACGCCCCGTATATTTTTATACCAAAATAATGTCCTTAATTTTCTGAATAAAAAATATCTAATTGTTATATAATCACTCCACCTGTTCGTGAGATATTACTAAAAACTTATCACATTACGGGTGTCAATTATAAAACAAAAAACATATCAAGATACCTCTGGAAACAATGCCATTTATTGAGATAATAAATAAATAATATATAGGAGACAATAACAGTAACGAGTAATAACAATAAACAACATAAGCCTAATAAAAACAAATAAAAGTCAATATTAATACAGTAACACAATAGAGTAACACAATTTTATTTATTTACACGTAACGTAATTAAATATTTTCCACGTAACCACCACCATTCTGAATACACATTTGGCATCGCTTTATAAAATTGCTTCTCACCCTTTGAAATATATCACCATTTTGCTTTAATTTCTCAATTTTTACACGTATGCATTCTTTTAACTCATTCATATTATTAAAAACCCCAGTTTCGTATATATCTTGTTTTATCGTACCCCAGAGAAAAAAATCCATAAAAGTCCGGACTTTTAGCGGGCAAATGTTTAACACCGTGCCTTCCTATCCAAATAGGATATATTCTGTTTAGGTATTCGGTGACGTTCCTTGCAGAGTGTGGTGGTGCTCCATCCTGCTGCCAAATAACAGATCTGTTGTCCACTAAATTAATATTATCTAAATAATTTTCAACTGGATGTTGAAGAATATCCACATAACGTTGTGCATTTAAGGGCCCATTTATAAATACAGGACCTACATAGCATAGCTACAATAGCATCAATAGCATAGGACCTACAATGTATTTTTTTTACAATATGTATTTTTTTCCGCTGCCCAGTAATGTGCATTTTTTCAGTTAAAAATTCCCGCAGTAGAAAAACTGCTTTCGCCAGTCCAAAAGACATGACTTAGAAACTCATCATCAACTTCCTCTATTCTATCAAGTATGTCTCTACAGAAGGTTAACCTGTCTTGAAGGTTGTTGTCGCCTAAATACTGAACGGGCAAAATACTATTTGGTTTAAAATTATGGCGATGTAATATTTGTATCACACTTCTTTGTGATATACCTATCCAATTCTATTGCTGCGGCATAGGATGATTTGGATGGATTTTCAGCAAAATATAATAACGCGTTGAGTTCTTTCTGTATCTTCTCCTGTTTTTGTTCTTCGCCTTTCCCTTTTCTTGTCTCTCAGAGATTCGGTATTCTTAAACTTTGCATAAATGTTTTTAAAACTATTTTTGGAAGGAGGTAGGTAGCCTTTCTCGAAATAACCTAACATACTCCCTCCGAGCAAGAGACTTATTCTTGTTGCACTGAATATAAATTTCAAGTAACTCTTTTCGCTCTTCCAATGAATATACCATTTTCAAAATAACTTGCTTCTTTACGAACACTACGTATTTTTTACGCTAATATCTAAGAGAGTGAACTGGTCTTTGATCACACAAAAAACTGGATGACATCTGTCAACAAATAAACAATGCAAATATGCATTGTTTCCAGAGGTATTTTGATGTTCTTATTTTATAATTGACACCCGTAATGTGATAAGTTTTTAGTAATATCTCACGAACAGGTGGAGTGATTATATAACAATTACATATTTTTGGATTCAGAAAATGAAGGACATTATTTTGGTCTAAAAATACACGGGGTGTTCCATTTAAAAAAATCATGTTTTATTTTCCACCCTGTATATCTTACGAGATTTTTAGTATCCGTGTTCAGATTATAAAAATTCATGAAAAACCGTGTCTACTCCTTTTTTGAATGAGTTAAATCGGCAAAGGATAAGGGGGGTGTCAATCTTAAGAGACTTACCCGGTACAGCAAGCTATTTTGGCTGTTGATGCAGCCAGCAGGTTGTCATAGCAGATTATACAGATATTTTTCTGCTCCTTTTGTAGTTCTACAACCCTGAGGAACCTCAACAATTCTGAAGGAATCCCCTCTCCAAGGTCATACACGAATTGACATTAGAGCAACTGCTATTAAACACGAGAAAATAATATCTGATCTGATCACATCATCAGCTATCACTGGCTATGATATCACTGCTATGTGCTTTGATATTGGGAATTATAAAGTCGTTAATGTATTGAAAAGAGGATACCCCCTGTCGTTGGTCGGAGATCTACATGCTAATATGTGTGACATGAAATGGCAAGCACATAAGTGTCGATCTGTCGCGTTACAGTTTTCATCGAAACAGACCCGTTGCGACCCTATAAGCATTTTTAATGCTAAAGAAACTCAGTACACATTTTTAGGGTATTGGTCTTGGCAACCGGACTATATTGTTTTTCTCACATATTGATTGAAAAGTAATTAATACTCGTTGTTTTACTAGTAGTTTAAAAGTTTTGTGATTTGGATAGTCAGTCAAAAGTATTCTTAAACACAAAAATGCATTCATTCTATCTTAATTGGGACCACGCTTTTAAAAAACTGGGCGTGGTGATATCAGCCAGCAATTGCCAACAGGACTCCATAACATAACGGGTGTACGGAATGATTCCCATCAACATGCTGAACGCAACGGTTAAATCGACTGGGTTCCTGTGCTGATAATAAGAAAATCATTGGAAGAAAATCGACAGTTCCGTTGAATTAAAATTGCCTATTCTATTCGGTTGAAAATATTGGAAAGGAGCAGGATTGTATAACGGATACAGGATTGGTTCTAAGCCCCCGGTATTTGGCTATCGGAAATCGTTGCCAAAAGGCAGTGCGCGAAGACTCTTCGGCAGCGAACAAAACCACAGTCGTTTTCGTTACCGGTAGACCCCTAGAATGTATCGGCAAATGACAGGCTTACATGATCTCTCAGAGATTGCCTGAGTTTTTCATAGCCCCGTTGTTGAGGAAGCCATAATTTGTCAATTGATTTTTATACACTATGTATATTACATATTTATATGGAACAGACAGATGACAGGGAAATACACTTCGACTCGTCTCACGGATATAAGGCAGTAATGGGCCGTCGCGTTTTAGGAAGGCGAATTTAATATATTTTCACGTGTTTGCTTTCTCGTGAATTTTTTTTGATGACATATACATTTTTCGAGTCCTATGGGGTAGAAGTGGGCGTTATTCACGTTTTCGCAGAAGGGCCAAATAATCGTTGTTTTTCAGTGGGTTCTAGTGCCCTAGTGCCAATACCGCTGGTAAAAAAATCAAAGTAGAACAGTAAATTTTGTAAGAAACTTTGTCTACTTCAATTTTGTATACAATGACATCGTCAAAAAATGCGTAGTTTTTGAGAACTGCGTTTTTGAAAAACTGAGGAGGCAAACTTTAAATTCGAATTCAGCACGCCCGAAAACATAGGTATAGTACTTATTGTTGATAGATATAGTATCGTATAATATCGTTAACTTTGGCAATTTTATTGCGGAAAAACAATCATTTGACTGGGCTAATAATACAAGTATTTGAAATTCGACGAAATGCGAGTCATTTGTTATTATAAGGTGCTAGCACGTTGTTAATATTTTCATAACAGTAAAAATTTTCATAAAAGGCTAGTTCGGCAAAAATTGTTACTGATGTATCTTGATTTTTACCACTATGTCTTTCTATTGTTATCCGTTACTATGGTGCTATCCAAAAATGTAATAGGCGCAAAAATTTGCGCCTATACTAATAATCGTCAGAAGAATTAACAAAATGTAATTATATTTATTCACTCTATTTTCTCTGAAAAGAGCTTCAGGATTACATAAAGCGTTTATTCCAATATTTGACCGTCAATTTAATAAAACGTTATAATAATAATATAAAGATGATAAAGATGATTCCAATAATAAAAGAGTCTTAGTCACTAAACACATAAGAAAGTATCTCTAGGACGAACTAAACATGAAAAAGCTATCGTCAATTTTAGGTTCAGTCTCGCAAAAATTATGACAAACAAAACGTTGACTTAAAGATCATGATGAGATAGACGATGATGAGTGATGGAGAATACACGAAATCCAAAAGAAATCTACCAAGATTGAAATAAAGCAAGATGATCAGATCTATAGTGCTTTCGTTTCATCTGCAAACTAATGGAATGCGGTGCTCAGTGACGCGCGCTGAAAGGGCAGATTCAAGACTGGCTGGAAGAATGAAACATTGAATACGATGATTCACTACTTAAATCTGAATTGTTGACACTGGCAAGGCAACATTTTCCAGCTTTCAAGAGGTACGTAGTGGATGAAATGGCCAGAGCAAGAGGAATGGAGGTAATTCGATTGCCTCCATATCAATGCGAACTGAACCCAATTGAGCTTGTTTGGGCTCAAATAAAAGGGAAAGTTGCTACAGAAAATACAACATTTAAGTTAGCTGATGTGAAACAACTTTGATTTATATAGGTAATATGAATAAATTTGTATCAACCTAGTGTTTCATCCTCTTGCACGAATCACTACCTCACATCGACGCCTCATACTGAAAATTAAGTTTCTAATTTCACCTTGGTCAATATTTTCCCAAATTTTGCTGTAGACTTTGTCCAAGCTCTAGTTGATTAATTGGATGACGAGGAATCAATCTCAATCGTTTGCCCATAATATCCCAGAGATGTTCTAGTGGATTAAGATCCGGGCTTCTGGCTGGCTATCGCATTGTTGGAATATTACCTCTGGCAAGATATTGTTGTACAATTCTGGCACTATGCGGTCTAGCATTATCATGCATGAAAATAAAATTGTACTCTACAAAATGCGGCCTCTGCAAAATGAAGTAAATGCGGCCAACTGGATAAAATGTATAGACCATGTAAAGAAGGTGGAATCAAGAATGTGGGATCTCGATATTATGATGGGTACTCCGGATACTCCCGTTAAACCAGTCATAATAAATGTAAATGAAGACAGTAGCGAAAGTGACTTATTTTCAGATAGTGAATAGTCATATGAATTTCTGATGTGAGTTTTTGTGAAGAGTGCTACTGTGAAAAATACCAAATAATATATATCCCCCAAATTGGTGAGTTAATTTGTTATAAATTTTACTATCAAAAGTTCGTAATTAAAACATTCGAGTCTACGTTAATATGTTTTAGTTTTTCCTTTGAGTTTACCTAAGATATAAAAAAGACGAACTAACAGCTCTCTTATATAAAAATGATAAAATGAACATAGTAAACCTAAACGTATACAACCTGTTTGCACAAATTTATGTTTGCCTCCTTTGTTTATAGTTATCTAATAAAAGAGGATGTTTACTACCGCCTTTTTAATAACCCGGAAATATTTCCTCATATGTGTGAATGCTTGAGAAACCGTAAACTGTGTACTTCATAGAAGCTATGTTGTATTTTATCTAACACAAATGTTTGTGTCGTGAATGGAAATTGATCGTTAGGTATGCTAGAGACGAAAATAACGAAACCGCATAAGTTCATTGTACTATTATAGGTAAATATAATTTACCGCAAATGCTTTTGTTTTGTCTGCTGATAATTATTATAGCGGGTTTTTCACCTTTTTATCCTGCAGTGTATACATTACATATAATTCCTAATGGTAGGTAGTAGCTAATTATATGAACGTTATGGTCCGGTAGCCAAAGCATTCAATAAGGACATTTCTGCCATTAGCCTATTTGTGTGAAATTAGCCCCCACTTTTACAGGAACTAAAATATTTTACTTGTACCAACTTTACTATTGTATACTGTAGAAATTTTTACTATTGTATACTTTGAAAATACTGCATGTATTGAGAATAATCAAGAGTATTTTTATATGTGCCCCGCCTCCGCTCAGTTCTTAAAAAAATATTTTTGATGTGTACATCATGATGTGTGTTGATGTTGAACATCTATTATGGCGATATGAGGGTAAATTTCGGGATGTGGGACGAAAATGTGAAAGCGGATGTGACATCATAACCATCAATTATCACCCATCAATTATCATGCATAGTACCTACCTACTAAATTAATTCAGCTAGTATCTGATAGATGGCGTTTACAGCCCAACCTCCACGGTGTGTGTGTGTTGTGTTGCCTACCTTATTAAAAAAGTCCTGATGTGAGTATCGAACCAGCGATCCCTGGTTTGGAAAGCGGGGCTTGAACCGCTGCACCATCATATGACTGCTATATGCCTAGTTAAATCTCGTATACTTGGTGCCTTGTTAGGGCGGCGGTTAGCGTGCACATGATGCAAATGCAAGTACAATGGACCCAGGGCACGTGTGGCAGTTAAAATATTAGGGTGTAGGTGGAATATTGTCATGTTTGTATTATATTGTACTGGTTGTACCGAACACTGTACCATTAGAAAACGTATCCTAACATGCATAATTTCCGAAAAATACAAAAAAAATAAAAAATTTCTTTCTCCTCATTTTTCGAATATTGATTTTTTTGTTGCTGTATCACATTATAGTACAGTGCATCAAAGTATTTTAAAAAGTTGAATGACCGGCTACGCTTGCAAGGCTTGCTAGCTATGGGCCTAGCCTTTTTTTAGGGTGTCGAAAGTAGAAGGTTTTTATATACATACAAAAAATAAAAACAATAAAATCAATAATCCTATATTCCAAAATAAAGATTCCGTAATAAATTATCAATAAAAATAAAAACACCCTAATATCTTAGACCTCAATACTTACCTTAAAAACGGGTAATTAATATCACTATTTTCCACATCACTATTTAATAATATTATAATCACTAATATCTCTCACTGTTTTCAGTCACCTTCCACTTCATCTTCACGGTCGCTATCACAATTTCCAATATTACTCATAATGGGTTCTATGGCTTGTACAACCGCCAAATCCACATCCCACATTATCTCTTCCTCTTTCATCACGTGATATACACTTCTGCCAATTTTCTGCTGTGACTTTGTCCATTCCTCCTCGAGGATGGATCTCTACGTCATCGTCAGCCAATTTAAAAGTTCGATTCACTCTCGCCACTTACCCTTTTACTTGGGCCCAGATCAATTCAATGGGGTTCGATTCGCAGTGATAAGGAGGTAATCTCAACATTGTGACTCCATAAGTCAATGCCAGTAGATTGTAGATTCCATGGTCAACATGTGGTCAATTCCACATGTTTAAGTGCG
Organism: Tetropium fuscum; assembly: GCA_964058915.1. NCBI lineage: Eukaryota > Metazoa > Arthropoda > Insecta > Coleoptera > Cerambycidae > Tetropium > Tetropium fuscum. Next base: position 3,619 of record CAXKVY010007081.1, on the reverse strand, counting down.
CCGGAAAACCATGTCTCGTATACTTCGGAAATCATTTCCTCGTGGTAGCCTCTGGTCTTCTTGAATTGAAGTATCAATTTTCCATTAGGCAAAAATCCACTTTCACTTTCAATATGCGACATGATTAAACGGCGACCTTTTCCAGACGGTATTTTTAAACCAGTTACCCAGTATACCAGATGCAGTAATAATACTCTACTAATTTCCTTCTCTGCTACCGTTCGATAGCGCCTACGTGGCCTTGGAACACTCAATCGTTCACTGATATTATATGGTATCACAATCACAGTAAAACAACACTTCATAATCGCGAACATCTCGATCAACGGCACTATATTCAATCTCGACCAACCGTTGCAATGCTGGTAAATAAAGGAAGAGGAAAGATTACCGGGTTTACACGATTGTTCCAAATGAAAACAGATAGCACGTCATTTGACTTATACTATATTAATGTATGCACACTAATACTTTTATGACATTCATAAATAATATATACAACTTTTATATAGTATTGTGGAATTTGAGATTTTGATTGGATATGGAAAAATTTGAGAATTACATGTGGCAACTGCGGTTTTTCCTGTACTTGGTCAAACAACTATCTTTACTTTTAGAACCACTGTAGTTGTTCCGAATACTCTACCGTTAGAAATAAATTTCCAACTTACACAGTTTCCGAATAATATGAAAATGTAAAAAAATTATCCCCCATTTTTCGAAACATATTTTTTTTTGCTATTGTATACATTGTACTAGTTGTTTTGAACACTGTACCGTAGCAAAAAAGGATATACAGTTCATTCAATATGTGTGTATAGTTAACTGACCCCATATAAGATACCGCGCAGTTGCCACATGTAATTCTCAATTTTCTCAGTATTCAATTAAAATATCAAACTCCACAATACTATATTAAAGTTGTATATATTATTTATGAATGTTATTAAATAATAATTGTTCACACAATAATATATTATAGGCCAAGATGTTACGTTTTTACATTTATTTTCGTCTACTTTAAATATGACAATTACGTAAACATCTATTTTTATAGTTAAAAGCGGCAACGCCGATCCACGACCTTTCCAATAACGAATATTCGAGCAGTATATCTCTTTTTAACTTATTGGAATCGTATCTCTCGGATCGGGATCGGATTCTCGGATCGAATAGGATCAGGTTCACATATCTTACAGTGGCGTGTTCGCGGGAATTGCTAATATATTATTTATATACCTACCTATGTAGGTATACATCGCTACGAGAGTTGATATAAAAGAGTATGGCGGTTAGCAAACATGTTTGTTCGTTTCGTATGAAACCTGACAAATGTAGATTTCCACCAGACCTCGCTTTATTTACGAGATAGGATAGGCAGGTTAAAAAAATTTAAGGAAAATATTATTTGACGGCAAAAATGGATAGTGGGTGTTAGAGCAAAGCCGACTTTAACAAAAAAAGTTGATTAATGGGCTGCTCGAAGTAAGTACTGACGTGTACTGAGGTAGGTAGGTACCTATTATATCCTCCACTTAAGACGTTTCTCAAATAATTTTATCCAAAAAATATTCCAGTGCTTGAGGCCGCTAGGTTATAAATGCTAAATGCAACGATATAAGTTAGGGTTTTTATTGGGATTTACAAAACTGAAAACGCTCTCTGGTTTATTACATAAGTAGGTACCTATTGTCCATTGACTTCATTTTTATGTAGGTACCTACCATCCTAGATCACAAATTAATAATTTACATCAGTGGGCAAAATTAAAAGTTCTACAGACTGTTTATAAAATTATAACCGTGTAACTACCTAGCCACAAAAGAAAGGAAAATTGTCAATGACGGTAAAATACCTCAAGGTCAGTTTCTAATTTTGATTGGCTGTAAAAAGTGTGTGTATTGGAAATCGCTTTGCGATGAGAAGCTGGTAGGTAGGTATGTATTGCATTTGTAATGATTTTTAAAAATGTGTTGAATTTAGTCTCGGTTTAGTTATGTAGGTACCTATTAACAAACAAGCTCTGATCATTGTCAAAGCTTGTCTGTTAATAATCTTTGTCTTTGTTGAGTGTTAACGATTTGGTAGATTAGGTAGGTACCTACTTACATAATAAATATGATTGTATTTCAATCAAAGTATATTTATTTTATTTTTCCGTTTTAAAGTTTATTTTTCTCGACTACTTAGCTGTTTTGTACATATTTATTTTTGTTTCTTGTGGGAAATATGGCTACTGGCGAACCACCCACTAAAAAATGGTAACGCGCTGAAAGCAATACTTCATGAGTGGTGTGGAAACTTGCATTCAATATCAGCTGTGGTGTTGAAAATATGCATATAAAAACCTTCTACTTTCACCCCCCTAAGAAAAAAAATGTCTACGCCAATGAAAAACATTGTGTACGTCAGGGTTGCCGGTCGTTCAACTATACATACATATTGTACGAACTGTAGTGTGCATATTTTTCGAAATAAATGGAAAATATCGTAGCCTCTACTTTTCGAAAACACAGTTGCTGGATACCATGTAAAACGGAGTAATCCTCCCATGGCATTTTCGGATATAGGGAACTTTGTTAATTCAAGTGGAACCCCCTGTATAATTTTCTACAGTTGGTAAGCCCATTGTTTTCCTTTTCCAACAATTCCATATTTGCCATGGAAATTATATAGCTTTCAAAATGAATACTGCGTTTTATCGAAATCCTACGAAAAGTAATGTTTCACAAAGTAGATGGAAATAAAAGACTGCTGGTTATCTGCCTGGTCACTTAGGTAAGAGCGGCCCTAAATTTTAAATGTGTTATATATTGATATTCTAACCTAGTTTTTAGTTTCTTTTAATTGGTTTTCTGATTTTCGTACAAATTTGCGAGGGGTACCCTATCTGGAACATCCATTAAAATATTTCTAATTCTTACCAGGAGATATTTAATTTTCCTAGCCAGACGCCGCACCCTATATGGCCCTGAGATTAAGCAACATAATTCTAAATTTGTGCCGTTATTTTGTTTTAGCAAGATTTAGTTTTAGCAAAATATTTTACACACTTAGCTTTTTATTTTAAAGCGTTGCTTAAAGCAACTATTTCATTCATAAAGTAATTCAAGTAGGTACCCGAGATGTTAATAAACTATTTTTTTTATAGGATTTCCATAAATCGCAGTAATCACTTTTAAAGCTATATCAAACCATACTCTGTATAATATCCATGCCAAATAATATAACCGAATTAATAAGACCCAATTACCAATCAATGGTAGGGAAAAAATGTTTATACATTTAGGACTTCCGTTACTCTTAATAAAAACATACGGAAAGCATAATCGTCTATCACAGGATATTTATTTATTAGTTTAAAGCGTACTTATGATGCGCAACTATGTCAGTGGTAGGCGCTTGCCTGAAACATCTGCAGCATCTCAAAAAGTCAAAACTGTATATTCAGGGCGGCATGCTGAAAATAGTATGTTAGGAGCCGCGCACGTCCTGAAATTTCAGCAGCTTTCACGCGAGTGGCGCCAGATGTAACAAGCTAGCAGGAACGTAGCGAGGTAACGACGGTTTTCAGGAGGCGCCGCGACGCACCCAGTCAATCCAGACGCGGATTACGGAT
>CAXKVY010007080.1:0-14167 GCA_964058915.1 Tetropium fuscum | reverse complement strand
TTACAAAGTCAAAGGGTAGAATTTCCAATAATTTTATTCGTAGATGCTCACAAGACCCATCTTACTTATGATCTCAGCCAACTTTGCACAGATTTAAAAATCATATTAATCGCATTATATCCCAATTCAATACGAATCATACAACCAGCTGATATCTTGTTTTCGACCTCTAAAAAATGGAAAGGATGTATGGAGAAATGGAGTGCTTGAGTGGCGGCGAAAAAACCCTTATTGCAAATTAAGTAAAGAACATTTTGCACCTATTTTGAAAAATTCTGTGTCTTTTCTCAAGCCTGAAACAGCAGCTAATAGCTTCAGAGTTGTGGTATTCTTCCTTGGAATCCACAAGCTATAGACTATGAGAAGTGCTTGGGAAAAACCAATACAAATGTAGGAAACATGAATTCTGAGACTCAACACGACAATGTACCTAATGTAAAAACCATATATTTTGAACAGTTTTGCGGTATTGTCGGCGAAAATACAATACATCAATTAAAAAATTATTCAAATGAAGTATGCAATGATGAAATTTGCCAACATTTTAAACACCTCAAAGTGGTGTACGACAAACTCAAACCTGATTCTAATAAGAGCTTAAACGAGGCAGGAGTAAAACCTGACAGTATCGAAAGCTTACGATACGATGTTGTTAGTCGACGTAGATGATCTGAGTGATTTCAATATAAGTACCTACTGTTGCATATTCTGATGAAATATTTCTGACAGTAGAACGAATAAAGAAGAATATATCAATATTTTTTTCTGATTTACCACAAACAACTAGTATTATTGTTCATGAAAATATTTTATTAAGAGGGAATCAGGGACGAAAATATAAATAATTATGAAAACTTGGATAAGAATAAGAGAGAAGCAAGTTGCACTGCACTCGAAGAAAGAGTTTTATTGTTGGACAACATGAAAGAGCAAACAGATATTATCGATGGTGATGTAGATCGATTGAATTCACAAAGCATTCTTGAACAAATTGAGAATGGAGAAAATCAGGAAATTTGAGTCTGAGAGAGCTCCTTTGTTCTTACGTCTACTGTTTATAAAAAATAGTGGAGGAAAAGGAAAGAATTAAAGAAGAGAAAGAAAGAAAGAGGAAAATAAACAGAAAAGGCTTCTTAAATCTCTCGAACAAAAAAAAGTTGTAAAAACTGTTCACAACACAAAACCAAAAACATTAGGACTAAACCAAAAACACCAAAGAGTAAAATTAAAAGCAAACAATCAAAATTTAAATAAAAGTGGTACTCATGCAAATTCTAATCCCATTTTAAAATAAAATGTAAATCATACATATGTTAGAAACTTATTTAAAACACCTGAAAAATTCATTGCCAAGTAATATTTTTGTCTCAAAGGAAAGTTCAGTGCCAAGCAATAATAACATTGTTGTCCGAAAAGGCATATGTTTCACTTGTGCTAACAATATTTGTAGAACCAATATAGGAATAAAATGTGGCAAATGCACTCGAACGTACCATTTTAGGTGCTTGAAAAAATATGAGGAATACACAGATAATTTTTTGTATCGTACATGCCCTAAAAGAAATAATATGTAAAAGAAATATTTTTAATGTGTTCTATTTTACTCAGTAGATAAGCATTTATGTTACCTATCTTAGGATTTTGTTGATATGCAAATCAATGGAATATTAATAGTGCCAGTAATTGGCGAGGACATGCCAATTATTAGAAATGTACATTGTTAAAATAAATTAGAATAAATAAATGTTATTTTTATTAATAATAAATATGTATATGAAACAATTATACTACTTTGAACCTGATATATTAAAATTTCTACCAATTTTTTTATTTTATTTCCGTTTATCTCTCTAAAGTGCCAATAATTGGGCATTTTACCCTATGTTTTTTTTTGAAGCGCTCCCCGACATACTCTGATATGGGCCTTTTTTAATAATTAATTATAATAATTATAATAAATATAAAATATAAATTATAATAATAATCCTTATTATTGTTGAGCGCTAAATTTATAATTTTTATTCATTAGTAGTCATGAATATCCTGATTGGGGTATAAGATACGTGCTCCTTGTGTGGCATCAGCTTACTATTTAATATGATGCAAGCATATATTTCCTCTATCCGGCACAAGCCGGATAGAGGGAACAAGGAGGATGCGTTCTATTCGCCTCCGAGTTTTAAATATAGCGATACTGTTGCGAAAAGTATTTTATTTGCGCATTCCTTCAGTGGATGTGACACTACATCGTTGTTATTCAATCAAGAAAAGATTCTATTGCTCAAAACTTTAGTAAAGAAAAACCAACATTAACAGATATGATTCAGGTATTTGATGACCCTAGTGCAGAATTAACGGAAGTCTTTGCCGCTGGTGAACTGTTTATATTAAGGCAGTATGGTGCAGGAAGCGAACGTCGTAAGTTGGAAAATAAATTCAATCTCGCGGAGCTGCCACCAAATTCCGATGCGTGCCATCATCACTCATTGGATACTTATTGTCAAGTATAGAGCTGGCGGGAAGTTCGGAAAGCTCCCGAAGATCATGGATGGCGCAGAAAAACCGCAGGGCTGGACGCAATACGGATCGCAAAGGAGCCAGATCAAGAGGTTTTACATAAGAGCATCTTCTGCAGATGTGAGAAGGGTTGTGGACGTGCTTATGGTTACCTGCCAGTGGTTGCCGAATTGATGTCTGAGGATGACAACAACGAAGGCGAGTCAGTTTTATAACGACCGCGACCGACCCAAAACACACCATCATCTCTTCATGTGTGGTGTGGAAATGAGTTGAAAATGATATTTCCTTTTATCATCTATGCACAAAAATAATAAATTTGGTGCCTAGGTCAACAATAATAAGGAAATATTGACCGTAGATAATAATTAAAAAATGCCCATATGGGAGTATATAGTGGCGCGGTTCAAAAAAATCATATCTTTTATTATACACGCCCAAATGTATCAAATCGGGTATCTCCAGACACAGAAAATGTACAGAATTGTTTGATAGTGATCTTCGTCTTAATCAGAGATGAAATTCTGATTTTTTGAAAGTTGCAAATCCCCCAACTTTGGCGCGCCGTAAAATGGAAACTATTTCCCGAAAAGCGTCGCGACGCAGAGTTTTCATCTCAACCCCTCGAGCGGGAACCCCCAGAGGTTGTAAACTCATGGTACTCTCAGGGGACCTATGTGTACCATTCCACCTTCCATTTCTCTCTGAACTTTTGCGAACAGAAACCTTCGTTGCTTGGAGTACTAATAGAATAAAAATCTATTATTTTTATTATATTAGTACTTAATATATTCGCTGATGGGTTTATTTATAGCCACCAACGAATAACACCGTAGCAGATTTTGAACAATAAAATTAAATAAATGAGCACAGTTAAATATGGATATAGAAAATATGCCACTGATATTGCAGATAAAAACAAAATGTTATGAAGTTAAAAAAATTTTGGGTAAACGACGGTTGCTCTCTGCTTTTACCCCATGTAAATTAATTCAGTACGAAAAAGTTTTTATAAGTAGAATTTTAGTGAATATTTCCATGTTACTCAATCTCCATAGTATATTAACAACTACGTTAAATATAGGTCTCTCCATTATGATATATTTCCCTTTGTTCGAAAATTGACTCAATTATCCGGATCAAACTTTTTTAATTATATTTTAACCAGAACGCTTATCGAGCTGCGATTGCTTTTGGAACGTGCGCCTTTCATACACATATTTGACGAATGCGACCTTTTTCATAGCTTAAAATGTCGAATTTTGTTCTCACAAGCCAATCAATTACTGACTAAATGCAAATGGCCCGACGTATTGAGGATTTCCCATTTTACAATTTTTAATTTTAGAGGGCCCGCTTCCCCTTCCAAATGTACTTTGCATTACCCACTTTGCTACAAACCAAACAAATCGCAGTTAATTAAAAAAAAATTGCCCTCCCGCAGGGTTTATTTTAAGGATTCTATTTAATCAATATGTAACACATCCTGTGAAACAGCAGCTGTAAAATAAAGGAAGGACCTTTCTTCTTCTTTATGACCCTCATCTTATATATGCGATTGCAAGCGCCAACTACAAAAATTGGTGATCGAAGCATGTAACGTCTTTTAAAAATATACTAATGATGATAATGTCTGTCGGGCTTCTGACTACGATTACAGAGACCTTAGATTCCACATTCTTTATATTATTTAAAGATTTGCAATTATTTTTCTTTTTTATAAAGCGTGTCTCAAAATTAACGCAAGATTTGAATTTGCCGCCATTTGTGCAGTAGTGTTGGCAACCCTGAACAAAAAACAATTCGATAGCTGATAGCTGAGTTTAGGGTTAGTAAAAATGGAGCGTTACACGATAGAACAACGTGTCTTCATTATTGTACAATATTTCAAAAATAATGAAAGCTTGGCGGCCGCAGTTCGAAAATTTCATACAAAATATGGTCGGAATAGTGTTTTAACTTCGGCAACTGTGAAGAGATTAATTGAAAAAATCAGGGAGACTGGATCCGTTGGAGACGCCAAACACACTGGTCGTCCAAGAACAAGCCATTCAAATGTCAATATCGAAGCAGTTAATGAGAGTGTCGGTGACAATCAAGGAACCTCAATTCGGCGTCGTGGACAAGAATTGCAAATTTCAAGAAGCTCTTCTCTACAGCTTATACTAACTTAAAGATCTGTGCCTCCATGCATACAACATTAAATTAACGCAACAACTGAAGTCTAATGATCATGCACAGCGAAGAGGGTTCGCTGAACGGATTATTGAATATCAACAAATGGATGCTGATTTTTCGAGCAACATCATCCTAAGCGATGGAGCACATTTTCATCTTGATGGCTTTGTTAATCGCCAAAATTGCCCCTTTTGGGGTTCTGAGAAGCCACGTGTGATTGTCGAAAAACAAATGCATCCACAACGTGTCACTGTTTGGTGTGGATTTTGGGCTCGAGGCATAATTGGACCATATTTTTTTGAAAATGAGGCTGGTCAAGCAGTGACTGTTACTGGTGCTCGATATCGCGACATGATAACACCGTTCTTTCTGCCGAAATTGGATGATATTGATGTGGCCAATATGTGGTTTCAACAAGATGGTGCCACATGCCATTCAGCCCGTGAAACAACTCAATTACTACATGAGACATTTCCAGGCCGTGTACTCTCTCGTTTCGGTGATCAGAATTGGCCCCCTAGATCGTGTGAGTTAACACCATTAGATTTCTTTTTATGGGGTTATTTGAAATCACAGGTCTATGTCAACAGGCCCACAACCACCCGTGCATTAAAGGTGGAGCTTCATCAACGAAATTCAGCCACATTTATGCAGAATGGTCAAGGGAATTTTCGGCAAACGAGTGCGTATGTGCATGCAAAGCCGTCGAGGCTATTTGCCCGATGTGTTATTCCATAAATAACCCTATCCTATGTACTTTATGATTCAATACAAAAATAACAAACAACAGACTAAAAACTGTTTTCTATTTAATGCAAATCTTACGTTAATTTTGAGACACCCAGTACTTTTTATAATTAGGTAATGACTTTAATGACTACTGTTTCTTACCGATCCTTTAGAAAGAAATAACAAAAAATTATAATGCCCTAATTCTTACAGATCGTTAGAATTAAAGTTATTCTTCATATCAGGATGTAAAACTAATTATTAACGTTAATTACAAACAAAAAAATGTAACGCAAATGAATCAAGTTCTAATGGGCGCCATCAGCGAGAATAGCAGGTCGCTGAGCCTGACTAGATATAACAGAGGAAAGCAAATGGACGAAGAGTACCTTAGTTGTCTTTTCGATCCATAAACAATAAGGTTGAAAGAATACCTCCGAGGGTGCTCGTTGTTGGTTACGGTATCATAGTTTTGCCGAAAATTAACTGGTAGCATAGACAACTGAGGTTGATGGCTTTCTTCCGAGGAGTCCCTTAGTAGTGTTTTCGATCCATAAACAACAAGGTTGAAAGCAGCTTTGGTATCATAGCTTGGTTTCGGTATCATAGCTTTGCCGAAAATTCATTGGTAGCATAGAGAACTGATGTAGATGGCTTTCTTCTGTAATCTCTTAGTCTCTTAGTAATCTTTTCGATTCATAACAACAATGTTTATGCTTTCAACCTTATTGTTTATGAATCGAGGGTGCTCCTTGTTGCTTACTGTATCATAGCTTTGGCGAAAAAAAAAATAGAAACTAACTAGAAACACTGATTCTGAACCCCTCCGAAAACTATGACTATTCATTACTGTCTTTTTATGGCCTTTATATGTATGTACATAGGTAATTTCTTTTAGTGTTGCTTTCTCCCCATGCATAGACTATGATTTAGCTTGATATAAATCTATTTTCCCCGCTGCTAGTAATTCCCCGCTATGAATACGGCCGCGTAAGGCACTTAACCTGCTAACCGATCGCTTGTTTTCTGGTAGTTTTGTTGTATATATATTATATAATCGCATCTCTCCGTAAACAGTTAAAATCTTCGTAGAGAGACTGAGATAAAGGATATATATATATATATATATATATATATATATATATATATATATATATATATATATATATATATATATATATATATATATATATATATATATATATATATATATATATATATATATATATATGTATATATATGTATTATGTAAATTGAAATGTGTAGATAGATTTTCGTATTTAGATAGTATATTTCTTGATAACTTTAAGAATGTTTACTTTAAGAAGTAAATCGAATAAAATTATTATTAGAACAATAGGGTTGCCTCATTGTTTAAAATAGTATTCCCTACTTCCTGTGACCCACGTTGACCTCTGGACCTTTCCGATCTCCACCTAGAAGCTATTTAAGGCCCCCATTGTGACGTCTTTGGGGTAATGTGGTAACTGTACACGATTAAGCACAGTTTCGCGCTCGAAACTTTACCGGCAGAGAAAGAGCGTCACAATATATATGAAACCATACCACGAGCCCTCTACTGACACCTCACAAAGCCCTCATACTCCTGCTTATTGGAGAACAAATGAATCATAATTCTATTGTATATACATATACAATTAAATATTTTCTAGAATATAGATAGGAAAAGTTGTTGTTTTAATAGATTATACAAGATTTTATGCATTTTAAAGTTTAACATGGATAACTGTATGCCTAATGCTTTTATATATAATATGTTCAAATAGAACAAATATAAATTGTAGAATAGATTTGTGTTTTCTATGAATGTCAGTTTCGTCAAAAACTAATGTCAAAAATGTCACTGAACGTGTTGAAGTATTAATATTTTAAATTCAAGTTTAAATGATAAAGAAAACAAATCGTTACATCACTTTGAAGATCCTCAATGAAGGCGAAAGAACTTGCACATGTCCCGGAATAATTTAAAATTAATCAATTAATTAATTTTGAATAATTAATTAATAAATTAATTAAGAATGGTAGTTGATTCCTTGAAAAATTCTGCAGACTTTTTGTCTTCTATGGTTTTGTGAATAAGCTTACGATTCGCCATTAAAAGGAACAAGAAAATTTGAAAATTCAAATCTTGGTAACTGAATTATTCCGAGACATGTGCGTTTTGGAAAAAAATGTTTGACAAAAGTTTCATGTTTTTTTACATACAATCGATTGCCAATGTAAAAAATGGGGGGTTGCATTTTAAGAAACAAAGTTGACCTTGAATGACCTTGAACCCTTGACCCAAGGTCAAAGGGGTTAAGGGCAACAAATGTCCCCCTTCAAACCAAACAACTTTCGTCTGGGACATTTGTCGATTTTTCATTGTCCGGAGGAGACATTTTCATCCGAAGATTAAAATGACTCACCCTATATATATATATATATATATATATATATATATATATATATATATATATATATATATATATATATATATATATATATATATATATATATATATATATATATATATATATATATATATATATATATATATATATATATATATATATATATATATACATATATAAAGGGTCCGCCAATAGGGACGCTCGATCTTTGACAGCTCATGGCGGCCATGTTGTTTGTGGTAGAGTTGGCAAACGTAGTTGTTATTATTCAGTGTATCTTCACAAATCACCATGAACCAATTCAGCCGCGAGCAACATGTGCAAATCGTTAAAACTTATTACGAAAATCATTCATCGGTTCGAGCAACGTTCCGCGCGCTCCGCCAATTTTACGGTGCAATTGATCGTCCTGCTGAGTCGACTATCCGTCGTTTGATTAACAAATTCGAGGCAACCGGTTCGGTGAACAATCAGCCAACACCGACGCGTCGTCGAAACGTCCGATCTGCCCAGAATGTCGCCGCTGTGCGCGATAGTGTGCGTGAAAATCCGCGACAGTCAATTTCACGTCGCGCACAGGAACTCCGCCTTTCGGAAACATCACTTCGCCGAATCTTGCATCTGGATTTGGGCATGCATCCGTACAAGATCCAGCTGACACAAGAGCTCAAAATAAACGACCATAGACAGCGCCGTATCTTCGCTGATTGGGCTTTAGAGCAGTTGGAAGTCGACCCCGATTTTGGTCGCAAAATCATCTTCAGCGATGAGGCACATTTTTGGTTAAATGGGAATGTCAACAAGCAGAATTGCCGTTATTGGGCCGAGAACAATCCACAGGAGGTCCACCAGGTCGCAATGCACCCAGCAAAGGTAACTGTTTGGTGTGGATTTTGGGCCGGAGGCATCATCGGGCCGTATTTCTTCGAGAACGACGATGGTGTGTCCATCACGGTAAACGGCGAACGATACAGATCCATGATAACGAACTTTTTCTGGCATGAAATCGACAATATGGATGTCGAGGATATGTGGTTTCAGCAGGACGGCGCTACGAGCCACACAGCGCGCGCCACAATGGATCTTCTGCACGAGCGCTTCGGAGGAATGGTTATCTCGCGCGGAGGCGACATCAACTGGCCACCGAGATCGTGCGATTTAACCCCACTAGACTATTTCTTGTGGGGTTTTCTTAAATCACAGGTCTACGCAAACCAACCACAAAACACTGATGCCCTCAAAGTCAACATACGCCACGCCATCGATGAAATACAGCCCGATTTGTGCGCCAGAGTCATTGAAAATTGGACTTCTCGTATGCGCGCCACCCAGCGAAGCCGAGGTGGACATTTGACCGATATTATTTTCCATACATAATGCCTTCGAATACTCTTTCAAACAAAAAATTAATTTCATTTATACCTCTCACACAACTTGCTTTATTTCATTTTAAAGATCGAGCGCGCTTATTGGCGGACCCTTTATATATATATATATATATATATATATATATATATATATATATATATATATATATATATATATATATATATATATATATATATATATATATATATATATATGTATATATATATATATATATATATATATATATATATATATATATATATATATATATATATATATATATATATATATATATATATATATATATATATATATATATATATATATATATATATATATATATATATATATATATATATATATATATATATATATATATATATATAATATATATTATTTTATATATATTTATTTCCGGTGCTACTTTTCTGACCTACTTAATTCTTAAGTAGGTCCTACTTAAAAGTTCAGCGAATTCACTACATAATTTCCTACAATTTAAAAAAAAGATGATCCAAATTAGGCGACGGGTTCAAAAAATAATGTATTCCAAAGTTGGGCAAAATTATAACATTTTTTTTACATATTTAATTTTCTAAAAATGTTTTTGCCCACTTTTATGTATTATGTATTTTAAGTCATCATTGTATAGATTTTATTTAGGAATTTTAGTGTATGGATTTTGGATTTTTTTAGTGGAAATTACCAATATTTCACTTGTTTGATGTTCTAATACTTGTAAAAGTCTATAGAAATACAGAATTTATTATTAATTATTATTAATTCATATGTGGACGCAACTGGTGTTGTAGACATATTTCTAATATACGTTTGGATTATGTACACAATATTCATAGCTGCATTTAAATGACGGCAATAAATCGTCTGTAGAAAATCATAAATGCTTAAGGTCGAAACGTTAAAGCAATATGGCCATATATAAATAATAGATCTATAATATAAAGGCAAGTAGCCAGAACTATATATTATACTCTAGCGCTTTGCTCAACATACGTCATTCCTTACTACTACTTACCGCATGCCCCTTTACAAAAACCTCGGACTGAAGTTATGTCTGTACGAACCGCACTTGTTTCTTTTGTCATGTCTTTGATTTACTATACGATATACCTATTCATTGTGCACACTTACCAGACCTCTCAAATTCGGTGCTATAAATTCAGAATAAAGATGTTGCACAATAATATTTGTCTGTGTAATTCGATGAATTTCTTTCGAGTAAAAACAGAAAATTCCCGCATTCAATAATTTTATAATGTAGCTAGGTGTAATATTTGATAGGATGTACATCAGGAAAAAGACGTAACTTTGTTTCTTCATTTCATTCGTAGTTAACAAAATACTTTGGCATTTACTATGACATTCATATACTAAAAAAAATTTCATAGACATTTTTTATTATCTATCGAAAGAGAATGAGACTTTACGGATAAAATAAAATAATAAACATATAAACTTCTCTTTGCTGCGAAAGTCATGGCGTAGTTAACAAAATACTTTGGCATTTACTATGACATTCATATACTAAAAAAAATTTCATAGACATTTTTTATTATCTATCGAAAGAGAATGAGACTTTACGGATAAAATAAAATAATAAACATATAAACTTCTCTTTGCTGCGAAAGTCATGGAGTATATTACAAAATTAAAATCTCTAATTATTTATCATCGATAAAAAAAGATATTTTTGTACCATTGCACAGTGAGTCAGGATGAACGGCCAAAAGCAAAAAGAGTTCAATTTTGTCGACTTCAGGGAAACAGATAAATCACATGATCGTAAGTTAATTGGTATAAACCCGTCCACCCTCTGAAAATCCCCCTCACAATCACATTTCATCAAGAGGGATTTTTTTCCACAATTCGGTGGTCGAATTCAATTCAATTCGGTGGTCGTTTTGGTAAAATATTGTTTTTGAGCCTAATCCAATAATATCTAAATACCCCATAGCGGGACCCCACACCATAACAAAATTGTATCTCAAAAATGTGGTAGGGCGAAATATAAATAGGAACGCACGCCCGAATTACGCTCGCTTTTGTTCTGATAGCTTCATTTTCGCCTACTTCACAATTTACATTATTTCTCTTGGGGAAAATATCGGTTTTAGTGTTTACCAGCAGGAATAGTTTCTTTAACTTCAAGATGAAATATTGATATTTAGTTACTGCTTACCGAACTTTATCTTTTATCGTATACATTACAACACATAATCATCTTCTGGCAATCAGGACGCTCAAAAAAATTAATAAATTTCGTCAAGTGTCGTAATTTCCAAGTGGAAATAACCACAGGCTTCGGCCCCCTATCATTTCTTTCATTTTTGATAAACCTCATTTGACAGCATTAAATTGATTACTTACCTTTCTATGCATTTTATCGTATAGCTTAATTTGCCAATCAGTTTACCGAATACTTACTGCTAATTGCACAGATTTTAATCTTAATTTTTTGGGAGTTTTAATCAAATTTAATGTATTTTTCATATTAAAATAATTTCACATATATGTATATTTTTTTTGTCAAAAGTAATCTTGGGTTTGTAGCATTTCATTACATAGAGAAATAAGCAAATAGATGAACAATAAGAAAGATACACTTACCATTGCTATATCTGGACATACCCACGGAAACGCACTACTTAGAAGTTGTATAAGTTCTTTCAACTTCATTCTTCGGATCTTCAGAGCAGTGTACGACCTATTCCATTGATCATTTATACTTGAATTTAAAATATTAATACTCATACACTAATACACTTGCAATGACGTTTTATGACATCAGTTTTTGACGGAACTCAAATACTTAGAATACACAAACCTAGTCTACTATTTATATTTGTTCTATTTGAACATATTATATATAGAAGCATTAGGCATACAGTTATCCATAAGGTGTTAAACTTTAAAATGCATAAAATCTTGAACCTATTGAAAACAACTACTTCCTCCAGCTATGTGCTAGATACGTCCAATATGTGTGTATGTCCAGATATAGCACTGGTAAGTGTATCTTCCTTATTATTCGTCTATTTGCTTATTTCTCTATATAATGATATGCTACAAACCCAAGATTACTTTTCACAATATATATATATATATATATATATATATATATATATATATATATATATATATATATATATATATATATATATATATATATATATATATATATATATATTTATATTTGCATATATTTATTTCTTAATATCAATTTGATGTCTTTACTTAAGTAAATTAATTACTTAACTATTTGAATAACTAGTTACTGGGGCTTGTGTCTTTACAGTCTTTAAGACTCCAAAATTACTTATTTTAAAAGATTACTTCAGAGTTTAGAGCATTAAATCCTTATTAAACTGCCTTGCCTTTGGCGTAGGGTATAGATTTTCGAAGTTAGAAAGGCCAGTTTATATATGACAAGTAACATTCTGGACTGCGAGAGTTACCTGTAGAATGGTTATTGGATGGATGCAGTAGCCTCAAAATTAATGGTGATGGTAAAATAAAACAATCGCATTTTTTCGGAGCATAATTATTTTTTGTAAATTGCGTTTCTGGTTTTTTCTGGATTTCTCTATTCAATTTATAGTAATCAGAAGTTTTTTATATTAAGTTTATAATTTATATAACTAGAAGTTTTTTTTATATTAACAAAAATAAAATAGTTAATATAAGCGCCATTTTAAAAAATTGCGGTATTTCCCGTAGGACAATTTGATGGGAAGTGAAAAATTCGGAATCAGCTACCCAACAATCACAAGGAATAAGCTTATAAAACTAAATCCTCGTATTTTCCAGGTGATATTCTCCAGGAGTAATATGAGAATATTAATAAAGAAAACATCTACTATTTACTATTTTTGTTATTATTATTTTGTAAAATGTTACGTTATATTATCACCAATTTTTATCAATTCAGTCGAAGTGGAAGATCTTTCAGATGTTATGAAGAGAGCTTTCAGCGCTCTGAAATAAAACAAATGTATATCCCTGTTTGGTAAATAGTTTGTCAGAACTTTCCCTACCTAAATTTACATGATGGAGTCGCTTGGAAACAAAAAATCTAGTTTTTATGTATGCTGAACATGCCTCAAATGCAAAGAAATGTGGAAAGGAATTCAGAAAGGTTGCCCTGAGAAATGTATCAAATAATATAAATGTGAGCTATATTATTTTTCTTAGAATGATACCGGTATTCATATTTATATTTCTTTATCAATCACATTATAGATATATTGAAATTATACAGTGGTTTATTTGCGTCTAATTTTTCAAAAACAAAAACTGTCTTGTGGATCAATGTAGTTTCCTATAGAGACAATAAACGAATACAAACACAATATTTTCAAGAAATACTGCCTGCAATCTATCTAATATGTACGTGTAGTTAACTGACCGCGCAGTTGCGTTATACCGCGCAGTTATAAGATACCGCGCAGTTGCCACATGTAATTCTCAAATTCCACAATACTATATACAAAAAGTCAAAAAGTCTTAAGCTTATACAAAAAGTCAAAACGGCAAGACAGCAAGACGTTTACCTACCTATATATTATTTATATACCTACCTATGTAGGTATACACCGCTACGAGAGTCGAAATAAAAAAATGGCGGTTAGGAAAAATATGGCAAAAATAAGTTAGAAAAGTATGGCGGTTAGCAAAAATTTTTTGTTCGTTTCGTATGAAACCTGAAAACGCAGATTTCCACCAGACCTCGCTTTATTTACGAGATAGGATAGGTATGTTAAAAAATGGAAGGAAAATATTATTTGACGGCAAAAATGGATAGTGGGGGTTAGAGCAGAGCAGACTTTAACAAAACAAAAAAAGTTGATTTATGGGCTGCTCGAAGTAAGTACTGACGTGTACTGAGGTAGGTATTAATAGGTACCTCATCCACTTAAGACATTTATCAAATAATTTTATCC
>CAXKVY010007079.1:0-23037 GCA_964058915.1 Tetropium fuscum | reverse complement strand
AGTATGTATCTACAAACCAAATTATTATCACTTATAATATAAAATAAAAATATAAAATTTAATCTTACAATGTTTACAATTTAATATATTAATATATCTACACTGTGTGAAGTGTTACGTTCTAGAATTTGCAGCTTTGTAATTACCTACGTACCTACATAACGCGGTTATTTTAATATTTCAGCCTTGTTCAAGTCATATATTCTTGGCTTATTTAAGGAATAGGTCTCGAACATAATAACTGTACAATATAGAAACACTGTCAGAATATTAAAATGAACGGAAGTAGACAGTACATATGTCCGGTGATAGGTAACACCTAGCGGTTTTACACGTGTCGAGCATGTCTAGAAGCGGAAATTAGCTGTGAATACAAATCACAACGTGCTATGATTGCAGCAGAGCCAGCGACACTTGTCCTCTTCATGTTGCAATTTGTGAGTACTTTATCATAGAGACAGTTGCTAGATAGTTCTACTGAATGCAGTCTATGCATGTGTTAATTACATATGCTCAACGATGAAAGCCCGGGATAATATATTTACCTAGATGAACGATGCCCAGAGTTGCTTGCGCAGTGTATTATTTGATAATTTTATTGAACCACAATAATTAGTCATGATGGATGAAGGATATAAAATTTCGGATTCTCCTATTCACCTATTTATTTCCCCACTACGTATTATGCATCAGAAATGTTTTAATTAAAAAATTGTTCATTGTTATTTCTACAAATATGGCCCGTTTCTCATGTTTTATTAGAAAAATTATCTATACGAGTATATATTTTCGGAAATAACGTCACTAATTTTTAAAAGGTCTGAACAGTATCGACATTAAATTAAACACATTATCAATCATTCTCAAAATTATTATCCTCAAAATCCCTCTCATTATCATCGTGTATGTTTATTATTATCTCGTCCGCAACTAAATCTAACGTTTTTTTTTTAAATACGTCTAATTTTTTCGTTCAATATTCAACACTCTGTTAAATTAAAATTTACACTATTTTGAGTCACGTATTGTTTTAACGATAGTCACACAAATTCAATGGGATTTAAATCGAGAAGATATCGAGAATAATTCGAACATAAGGGGAAACTTTCTGAAAACATAAGGGGAAAGTTTCTGAAAGAGATCAAGATTGAGATCGCTATTGAGTCAAGAACACTTGATTCAATGACATTACACTGCTTTTCCGAAAAATATTAGTCCGGATGAAATTTGACATGCGCACTTTAGTAGGTGCATTTACCCCACTTGACCCGTTCCGTTATATTTCAAAAATTTAAAATAAGCCGCTCGAATTCATAGATACCAACCGCGAGCTACCTATACATCAACCGTGCGCTCACGTACTGCTGAAAACCACGTGGGGTACGCTGCAAGCCGAGAGAGTAGGTAAAAAGATAAATACACCTGACGCCGGCAAAATTATTCTCTTACCCGTACTTGAATTATTCTCTTACTTATCATTTTTAAGTTCTTCGCCGTTCGCGAGCTCTTATATTTTTCGGTGTTATTGGTGAAGTGCTTACAGAACTACAAGATACAGTCTTTATTTTTTAATTAATATATATATATATATATATATATATATATATATATATATATATATATATATATATATATATATATATATATATATATATATATATATATATATATATATATATATATATATATATATATATATATATATATATATGTTATATATAATACGTACGCAAAATTTTTTTTAATATCACTTTAAATATTTTAAATATTTTGTTCAGCAGTTTATAATGAAAATTAAATTATTTCCATTACTCTACCTGTATTGGTAATTTATCGCAGTTTTATTTGTGTCAGCACAAACGAACCTTTCAATACATTAAAGTAATTGACATGCCCTCTATTATATACGAGTATCTTTAACAGGATGCTAATATATTAATAACTGCATTTATAACGATTAAATTTTATATAATATATGCATTGATTGTGGCCACAGGTAATGGATATTTCGTGTGAAAATTAGCGGTACTCTAGTTCGGCAATTGCATTAAATTTAAATGGGACTAAAATTTATACACGTGCAATATTGTCTCTATATATAATACTCCAGAATTGAAATACTGTTAAAATGTCATATTTGATCATATCACTTTAGGTAATGTGCTGAATCGCACATAAATATAAGACATACTACAACAAAACAGTATTATTCGAAAATGAATCCTATTTGAATAATTATCTACATTATAAATTGACAGCACTATGGAAATAGAGTATTTTACATCTAATACGAATATTTCGAATAACATATTTTATTCTGTAGACTGATACATCCATCTGTTCTAAATAATTGATTAGATCTGATCTCAATAATCTGGCAGCAATTCTTAAACAGACCAAAACTTTTTGGTGATCTACTGACTACGATACTTTCTGACTACCATTGAAATTTCAACTCCCAATAAACACCAGAAAAAAATTGTAGCATGTCTAAATGGGCTAACAAAATATGAAATTTAAAAAAATCGTGAACCACATCATACATAATTTGTTCAATGGGTGTAAGGTCAGGTGACCTTACTGTCCACAGAAGACCGGCTACACAAGCTTAGGGTAAATTATGATTTAGAAATAGTTTTTTTGAAAGTAGGAAGTAGGGTTCTCGTATATTCATATATTTTAAATTAAAATCTTGGATTTTGGATTCTTAAATTTACCTGTAAGAATTGAGTTTTTGTTTTTTCTTTTTATTGTAGGACTTACAAGCGGTCTATTCTTGCCACGAACATATGAAAAATGCTTATGATTTAGAGCTTAAATAATTAATGTGGTCAAACCCAGAAGTACCAACAATTTTAAGATGGATGATGTGTTATTAGTAAATCTATATATAATGCTCATAGAAACGTATAGGTACACCCACGAACAGTTGAAAGTAAGCGACTCTTATATATATATGTATTTTAATTTTAGCATCATGTATTGTGGCTTTGACATTTATTTTTATTTTGACATTTAGACATTAGACAACGTTTTGATGTCTAGATTATAATTTGGTATTAGAAAATATTAGAATAAAGCCATAACAGGATGTGATTCTTATTTTTAAATATAACTAAAATATAAAATACACAAACAAATTATTATAATTTTATTGGTAATAAAATGAACACTTTATTTTAAAATTAATATTTCATGTGCTCCATTGTTAGCAATTACTGCTTCCAACCGTCTTGTCTTGGCGTGGAATGAGCCAACGATCTATAATAATCGCTATACCCCTATTAAGGTGATCCAACCTAAATAGAAAATTACCGACAAATTTCTTTGATGAGTGTTCTGTCTAAAATACTTGAAAAAGTAGTATATGACAGAATAACTAACTTTGTTGAAAAAATAACCTCCTGATTGCATCTCAGCATAGATTTAGGTCTAACAAATCGGTTGAGAATGCGCCTTGTTATCTGCGCGAATATGACCAGTGCTTGGATCCTGGTAAGTATGTAGTCTCACTTTTGTTTCTTATCTCCAAAGCCTTTGATACTGTCGAAAATGACATTTTAAGCAATTATATAGCCTGGGTATATTATAAGAGGTAGCATTCTCGCATGGATAACTTCCCACATGGAAAATAGGTCTCTAATAGCTAGTATGAATGGGGAAAAATCTGATATACATAGTGTTGCACTTAGGGTACTTTTGGGTTCCATACTAGGCCCATTACTGTTCATGTCATATGTTAATGATCTACCAACATGCATTGAGCATGGTCATTGTCAACAATATTTGCTAACGACAGAACGATTACTGTGTCATATACATGTGATATACATTAACTTAAGATACATAAGACCTCTACCAGCAAACTTCAAATCTGATGCAAGGTACTATGTATGATTAAAACCTCTTGGCAGTCTTGGCACCATCCTTGATTTTAAGCTCTCCTGGTCAGCTAAATAAAGCATTATTTGCAGCATACAGCATTATTTAAAGCATTCTTTAAACCATAAAGCATTGCAATATTGCAGTTAAAGCATACTCTTAATCAGGCGAGCTTGATTAATATTTATTATTCCATGGCATACCGCCATATAGTGTTCAACATTATCGCTTGGAGTAGAGGTAGTGAATGGAAAAGAGTCAATATGTCGAAAAAATATTGATTAATTTTCAACTTAGAAGTGAATGATGGATATATTTAAAGAAAAACAAATTCTCACAACATCCTCTATTTACATCTTAAGATGCTTAATTTTTACTAAGAGTAATCTAAGTCCTATTAAAAAACGGGCACAATTTCACAAATATGCGACCAGATAAATTAACCTAAAAATTAGTGAAATTAATGCGATAGAAAGTAGGCGATAGAAGTAAGTAGTCCACCGTCCAACATGTCCATTATCATTTATAGAACATTTGTCGGTGTTGTTAAAAAATAAAAATGCAGCATATATTTATATTCTTATTGTTGACATTGGTGACATTGGTGGTGGTTGTGGTGACATAAAATTGGTGAGAGAAAATGGTTATATTCCTTTAATTAACAAATACACCAGTGTATCCGTACAATATAAAACATGCATTCACCATATCTGTTTAAAAGCACGTACCGAACAATTAGACAATATCTATGCCACAATCATTAAAAGTAATATTACGGATCATTATTCTGCTGGTATTATTTAAAAAAATATAAATAATATATACAACAATGAAAATAGGTTCATGAAATTATTTAAAAAACTGGAAGATAGAAAATTAGAGGATTTTTGCGGGTGGTCTACCTTGCTTGTCAGGATCTGGCGAGGATGGCGGTGTCGTCTGCGTAGAGGACCATGGTGGTGTTGTTCATCCTCGGGATATCCGCGATGTATAGGTTCAACAGGTGCGGGGAAAGTAGGGCCCCTGGGGCACTCGTGCTTCTAGGTGGCCAGGTAGGATTGGATCAGCTTGAGGAGGGATACTGGAAAATACTGGCGTCCATCATCTTGATGACCAATCCGTCGTGCCATACTCTGTCGAAGGCTTTAGCCTCCAGGAAGATTGCACCTGTGACCTCTCTTCGGTTGAATCGCTCGGTGTCGTACTCCGCTAGCCGCATCACTTGGAACTCCATGGAATGTTCTCTTCTGAATGTGAACTGCTCATCTGGGATGGCTTCTAGCTCTTCTGATTTCTCTGATAGTTTTGTGGGAAGAGGTGATCCTTTCCGGGCTTGGGGATGAAATTCACGTCTGTCTGTTTCCATCTGGAGGTGAAATACCGGAGAATCTGTAGGGGAAATATTTAGCGCTGTGCCTATGCTTTCCTCGAGGTGGTCGATGGCTGCTTCGACTGCAGGTTGGTCCTCGATTCGGGGTACTTCAATGGATCTTTGCTTGAACTTGGGGCTTGGAACTTCGGAAAGAAGAGGCTTGTTGGGAAAGATGGGCTTGGAACTTCGGCCAGTGCGTCCTTTTCTTGGTGAACCATTTGTCGCTGTCCGCCTGTGCTATGGCCAGGCTGAACAGGATGAGGTCGTGGTCCGAGGATCCCTCCCTGAGGTTCTCGAAGTTTAACTGCATAGGCCTATTGCGCATGAGTGCAATGTCCAGCACGTCCTTTTCCGCATCTGAGGAAAAGGACGTGCTGGACATTGTGCTCAACGCCACGTGCATCCGTGGGCGTTGAGCATTGTAACTAGATTACATTTATCTAACATTTTTTTCATGATAACTAGCCTTAGCTGCTCAGTAAATGAATATCCAGTGACACACTCCACATAACACTAATCACTTTGTTCGTGTGATACGACCTATTATGCTTAGAATTATAGGCACTTTCACTGTCACTACACCAATTGGAAAGGTTTTAGTCTCTTTAGACGTGGAACAAGTCCGTTGTTGTCGAGTAGTGATATCACTTTGACGTTTTCGTGGTTTTCTTATTAGAAAAGATAAAAGAGATAGAAAATTATGAAATGGTAATAAATTTAACAGGAAGACACTTTGGGCATATCAAATTACTAAATTTTTATAAGAACATTACCTTGTCGAGTATAACTGCGATAGAGATTTGTTAGGACTATCATCCATTAATTGTTCAAAATGATTCGCAACTTCTTCAGCAAATATATAGGGTCTACCAGTTTACTATCCGGTATAACTAAAATAAAGCAAAAGTAGTCCTGACCATGGAAGGCCCGTTTTTTCGTGCCTATACCTAATATCTCTCTCTGGGGTTTACTATTATTACATCAGTTTAGTGAATCTTTCAATTACAATTAATTTCTGGTGATTCAATGCACTTGAAAGGCTTATATTAGGTATGACTAAGTATAACTAGGTTTGTTTTAGAAATGGATATTGTTAATCTTTAGATGGTGCTAACTTAGCAAAACGCACATGGAGCACAATATACGAGTAGTATACTGTAATCGGTCTCAGTGTAAATGTATTTGGTTTTCCTTTCTCATAAGATTTCTCATAAAAGTATTTATTTTAAATAGATAATATATTATAATTCTACTTTGTATTATTTTGCAAGGAATTCAACGAGATTAAAAAAAATAGGTAGTCTTTAGAAACAACTAGGTTCATCAGGTTTTTAATGGCAGTTTTATAGAAAAATAAAAAAATATCGACAATGGAAAGCCCATCATACCTACGATAAGCTGTAAGATCATAAAATATTTTACTCAGGGCCTCTGTGTTTAATTCGTTTCCTGCTTTTGATCTGCTGAAGGTACAAATGTTTTCTAATTTGAAAAATTAAATATTATGCTTGACCTTATTGCTTCTATATTTACTGCATATACATTATTAGTAGATACTTATTGATTAGTTATTTACATTTAAGTCCCACATATGCAATAATAGTAGCTATAAGCAAGAGCAATTTTAATCGGTGTAAATAATACGAATTCGTTAGCATGGCTGATTTACTGTTAAATTAAGTAGAGGTAGAGTCACCTATAGAGTCGAACAAGAAACAAACGAGAAGCAATAAACAACCGTACATCGATGGCTGATGCACTTGACGGAATTTATGTACGAACTAACTTGTTTAAGTACTTGTCAACCGGTCTTATCCAATAACGTGGGCTTATCCGATGTCATGTGACCCGGAGGTGGGAATTGCAAGTTGATTTCATTACGACAACGATTTATTGAAAAGCTTTGATCCAGTTACCTTGCCTCACAAACAATGGGAATAATTACGTGAAAGATATTCAGTCCGCCATTTTATATGTGACATAGTTTATTGAGTCCCTGGTCAAGTAAATTGCAGGCATTATCAAACAGACTTGTAAAAGTATATTCTTGCGTTACTAATAATACTATCAATGTCAATTCGAAAATATTTACTTAGAAAACTGTTGAATATTGTTAGAATATTGTCGCTATTCCACCTTTTGTAGGGCAAAACTTCCTATATACTGGACTACCTGGCTTTCGAGTGTGATTTTTGGTTTCGGTACTCTAGACACTCCCCAAACAGCCCTGAACAAGTTATCCTACCCTCGTCGATTTTTTTTTGCCAAAACCGGTCTCTTGACCGTATAAACCGGTAAACTGAACGTATAAACCATAAAATTTAAAATTTCGAACCACCAAAGCCCACTCACTATCTCGCGATATACCCAAAACAATATTCTTTGAAGTGCTTCATAAACCAAACTATAAACTAAAACAAGTTTTTCAACCACCGTGCAACTTTTTAACGTAAAGTAATTAAATTGAAATAATGGGCACGAGTCTTAAAAATATGTCATAAAATGCTTGTGATTATATCGAAGCTATAAATT
The DNA here is from genome assembly GCA_964058915.1 of Tetropium fuscum. Lineage (NCBI taxonomy): Eukaryota > Metazoa > Arthropoda > Insecta > Coleoptera > Cerambycidae > Tetropium > Tetropium fuscum. The sequence goes on along the minus strand of CAXKVY010007079.1, from coordinate 15,251 downwards.
TTATTTACGTATGTATGCTAATGATATTTAAATTTGAAAACAATAAACGGATACAGTTAAATAAAATGTAAATCTTTTGAGAGTAGGTATCTAAACGGATAATAAAAGACATATGTAAATATTTTAGGCCACAAAATCAAAATAATCCCGCTAATACCCATATCTGATGGATTATATGGACTGTAGGGCTCAATGGGTGAGATTGTAATTATAATTGTACGACTAGAAATGATTTTTTAAATGGTCTGGTGACAGCGCCTGGACCACCCAGGCTTTGGCGGTAAATTTCGACGTGTACCTTCCTTGGCATTACAAAAACTATGGCAGTACGTTACTATCGACATTTAAAAAATGTTAATTTGTCTCGAATAAGTTTCATTGATAAAATGCTCCACGTGACCAGACTTTCACAAACACAGAATTTATCGACCGTTAACTTGTTTCCGTTTCTTTTATTCTCCACTTCGAGTCCACTTAATTGGGTATGATCATCGTTAAGATTAATTCTGTTTTAACTTTTGGTTTCGTTCAGGGTCTCAGGTTACTCACTCAAATTCAGGTATTAATTCAGCTTTTGTACAGACTTGTAATATTATGGATCAATATATATATATATATATATATATATATATATATATATATATATATATATATATATATATATATATATATATATATATATATATATATATATATATATATATATATATATATATATATATATATATATATATATATATATATATATACATATATAGTATGTTATTAGGAGTACCTAGATGGCGAACAATATATTCGTATGTTGAGCTCAAAATCCGAGGATGAGCGAATTGGGAGAAACAGATAAAATGAGCCTTCTATTCAGAGAGACATATACAACTTTTTTTTCAAGCGTTAGAATAAAGATAACAAATTTTAAATTAAAAACACAAAAACACGACCAGACGACCGACGTTAAATTTCAACTGATACTGCTAACAAACTGACAGTTAATGATGTCAGTTACATGGATCTTTATTTCTAAACCAAAACAATAAATGGAAAAAATTAAAGCTGTAACTTGTAGGCAACTTACAAAAAAATACGTTTTGAATAGACGTTAAAAAAATTAGAGAGCATTATCATTTTGTTTGGGATGAAAGTCCACTCCAACAGTATATATAAATGGCAAGCTGTTAGACATATGAGTTTATATTATTTATGCCGTCCAAGTGTCTAATAAAATGTTTTACGACAAATTATATGATGTATTGCCGCTATTAAAAATATAATGCGGAACATTACAGGCACTTACAAGTAAAGAGCTGCTATCTTGAGAAAGCTGCGAACACGAACAAGGAAGTTCAAAAGTTGAAACTCGAACTTGTTAGCTCAGAAAGCGTACCGGGTATTTGGAACGATAAATCTTGTCTTAAGACGCGGTCGCTTTTTAGAAAAACCATGAGATATTTACGGACTATTCCAGTGCTACTAATTAAAACTATACCATGCTACTATCACGACTTTTATATGGATACAGATTATTTGAATAAATGTGACCATGATGGATACTATCTATTATATATATATATATATATATATATATATATATATATATATATATATATATATATATATATATATATATATATATATATATATATATATATATATATATATATATATATATATATATATATATATATATATATATATATATATATATTGTAAGGGAGGCAGATTTTATTTAATTAATAAATAATTTGTTCTTATTTTTGTGGCTACACGTTAGAAACTTTAGATTATATGCAATTTGATTATATATATATGGTAATTTGGCTTCTAGATACTTACTTTGGATTGCTAATACTCCTGAAGAATTTCTTTAGAATAGGCGCATAGAATAGAATAAAATAGGTTAAATTAGGGCATGTAGATTAGGAAAGGTAACAAAACAGGCTGAATTATTTAAAATAATACTATAATTTGTATTATTTTCATATAAACTCTTAAAAAACTTTTAATAACTAATGAAGTTACGATTTTCTCAAATTTTATCTTAATATGTCATATATTTACTGCATATGGATATATTCAAGAAGAAAGGAAATTGGTTTTCATTTAACTAGGACATCAATTTACACATTTGAACTTATATGGTAAATTAATAACATCCAAATTGAAACTTAATTTACCCTGAAATAACCTACTATACCTTATACTAATATTACATGGGAACATTGAAACCTCGCAAAACAATATTTCAGATATATTTAAGCTAAATTATTATATGTTATTTCAAATACAAGACATGGATATCGGGGGTAGTTATTACCTTTATGCAAAGTTAATCCAAATAAAACACTTAAGCACAAACACTACTGCGGGAAACACTACTCTGATATCGTCACTCTTTCTGGGAACTTCTCCTCGTAACACTTTTTGAAGATCTTCGTTGATTTTACTCACTTGTTGATTATTAACTTGTTAAAATTCTTATCGAAAAATTGACGAAGACTAGAAATTTCTAGGATACAGCCTAGAATACCTACAATGATTTGGATAACACACTATTACTTAAATTACCTTATTATGCTTACACATATAATAACACACATGTAATACTATCTTACACCATTTACAACAATTAATTTTATTATTATGGAAATAATTACTTCCATCTTCCATCTTCTTTATCAAATCTGCAACCTCCTCGTGGGAGCTGCAACCCCCTTAACGCAATATTTTTTCGACTAAGGCTACTTCCAGTTGCAAGAAACTTAAACTACCCTCGACTTTGTTCTCTTATGTTCGCTTTTTTCTGTGATATAAATTAGGTAGTGTCCCCGGATATAAGGGTACTTTATTATTGATATAGTTTTAAAGAATACTTAGTATTTTTATTAATTTTGTTTCACGTCTTAGTTTGATACCTAACAGAGATACGAATAGTTCAATTTATGCTACGATATTGAGTTAGGAATATTTCTTAGCTACCCCTATTGCCCCAACAATGCATGATGTAGAAACACCCTTCTACAATTGACTAGAATTGTATTTAAATTTATTTGCTCCTAATATAAAACCCAACTATAGTGTTTTCGTTTGATATATTAACTAGAGCAAAAATGTTGCCTTGTCAGTGTCAACAATTCAGCTTTAAGTAGTGAATCATCGTGTTCAATGTTTATTTCTTCCATCCAGTCTTTAATTTGCCCTTTCCAACATGCAGTTGTAGGCAGCTATTCTGTTCTACGAGATTGATAAGATTATTGTTTTTTATTTTATGTCACCGCATTCCATTAGTTTGCATATCAAACGAAAGCACTATAGGTGTACTTATTTGCATTGGCGTCGTTACTAAATTATTATAAATGAACTTACATTGTAAAAATACGTTGTGTCGATTGCCTTGGAAGAAGAAAGCAGCATAAATCTAGCAGCAAACTGAAACAACATAATTTACCCCAAACCACAACATTAATTTATATTTAGTGTCAATATGTAAAGCACGACAAGCCGAAAGCCACAGTTTCCAACAAAACTTACACAAAACGATAGGCGAGAGTTTAGCGAACAGTCGATTTATTTCTGTCCGCCCCCAAAGTGGAAAAACGTCCTCGCAAATTTATTTGAAAACGAAATGAAGCAACCTGTCATTACTCACTGACGGTATGTGACTGCACCATAACAGATGGCTTTATAAATTCTACAATTTCTTAATGACTCAAACTAAAATATGTGTTATTTACATCTTTCACTAGGCGGTCTTTAATTCATTTTTCATTTGGCGTGTTAAAGACGCCTCAATAACAAACGAAATATTTATAGTATTCTCACTATTACAAATATTTCTACAAAATTAATTACTTTGTTTTGAAATAATTATAAATGCTCTGTAAGTATAAAATCTCTCAGATTTTTCAGTTTAGTCTAGACGGAACAGAAATAGACATCTTTAATTCTGATATAGATACTATGATTGTCATTAAACAGAAAGATCACATATCCTGGTGGATGACTTCCATTACCTTCCTTGTAGTTCACTATTCGGGACGTTTCGATTCATAAGTCTTCAGGTGATTACTGGCAAATTAAGAAGCTGTTGTGGTGTTTATAAGCATCGTGTGTGCTAATATATAAAGTCACGATGGCTTTAATGATGGCATGCCTATAAATCTCCGAGCAGTATCTACATTTGTCAATAACTACTTGAAGATAATTTTCAGGTACTAATTAATCTAAACGTCGTAAACTACAAGCAAGACAGTGAACCTCTAACCAGTCTTCAAACTTCAACAAAGCGGCAGTTCCATCTGTAATCTTTTTTTTCTTCTAGGGATCCAAACAATATAAAGTCACCTTACTTATTGGTGAAATTATATATAATAATGACTTTAGAAAACTAGTAGTGAAGAATGGGAGAAGAGGATACCAACCAAAACCAATATGAAATAGAGATAAATATCGGAAGATTGTTGTGGTTGATGTAGTGCTGAAACTGTTGACTGTTGAAGGAATATTTTAACCAGTTGTTAAACATAGACCATAAAAATATTATACAAGACCTTAAAAGAATTGGTAGTCAGCAAAATGAAATATGATAATATTAACACTAAAGAGGAAATAAAGTGAGACATAATAACTACAGAAGAATTTGAGGTTGAAATTGGTGTAAGACAAGAAGACCTTATGCCCCTTATCATCAGTGTTATTCAGTTAAGTACTAGAAAAAGTCATAAGGGATGCAAAATTGATAGATCAGGAAAATACAACATACAACAAATATCAGTACCTGGAATTTACAGACAAACTGAAAAAACTAGATTGGAAGTAGGGGAGAGAAAAATACTGAGGAAAATCTTTGGAGAAAAAAGAACTGTATGCGGATGGGTTAGAAGAAGAAACGAAGAAGTAATCAGTTTATATGAGGAATCAAACATGCCTCAAATAGGAGTGATAGAAGTTCAAAGATTACGGTAGTTATTAGAACACATTGAAAACATAGGCAAGGATGCCAAAAATGCTACTGACGAGGACAATTTTGAAGGGAAGAGGAGAAGAGGAAACCGAAAGCAAGATGGAAATCGGAGGTGGAAAAAGACTGGAACAACTGAAAATTACCAGATGGAAAGAAGCAAGAAGGAGAAAGAAGAAGCAAGAGATATATAGTCCACTAAGCAATGGGCTTACTTTTAGAGCTAAACTGTACATACAATTATTTAATTTTAATCATTTCCTGACTCTAAAGTTGTCCTGATGACATCATTGTTGATGTAATGTTTCGGTGTTAGTGAAAGCTGTGTTTGTTTTTTATATCTTATATTTTGATGTAGATAATGCTGAAATGGTCATGTAAAATACGCCATAAAAATCAGAGTTAATTACATCCCAGGAATAAACTTTTATCATATTTTACAAATTGGGAATCGGCAATTAAACTTCTAAATCCAACGTGGGAAGCAGAACAAGTGTTTAGCTTCTTGAAACCATGTAAATAGGTATAAATTTATTATGTCTTTTATTGTCATTAATTGAGTAATTAATTATTCTGTATAAAATTATAATTATCACGTAAGTGGTGTTCATTATTTAATATGAAATGTATTTCTTGTTTAAACAACTAGTTAAAGATTATCAACCTGGTTTTCTCACATGTAGAACAACTTCTTGATTTTATAACTCGTAATGTTTCTTGTTGTGATATCGAAATTAAGAACATTTCTCTTAATGGCTTTTAGACATATTATCACTCGGCTGGAATTTGTTGTGGTTTTAAATCGGAATATAATTAAAATAGATTATAACATTGCAGGTATAAGCCTAATAACAACGTTTCGGTGAACTGTATGGTGAAATAAAAATGGAATTTACATTTTACGTTCTACAATCTTGCTTTTATCTCTTGGAATAACTTTTAATTACGAAACTTTTATTAGCTATTACACATTTTTAAGTAGGGTCGAGATAAAATATGGTATTTAAATATAGTCCTGTACTTTAAAATTAAACACGAGTAACTTGGGCATAGAACATAGTTGTCTCGTAGAAACTAGGTATAATGCTATGAAATTGTGTAAAAGCATTTTATAAGCATATTCTTTCCTGTGCAGCAACCATTATAGGAAGTTATCTTCATAGACAGTTAAGTCTGCTTCTGCAATAATTACTACATGTATGTATCTACCAACTTATCAAAATTACATAACCACAAATGTTAACGATATAATGAGGTGGCAATGATAGTCAGAGCAAAGAGCCATCGGAATCATTTAGGCACATTAGCTTTGTTATCCCTTCCATTTTCTCTATGCTGTCTTTTCTTACCAGCTTTGCTGACTTTCTAAAGAAGTTATTTTAATTGTTTAATTTCACTGTGATTCTGCGCATGTTTGAGAAACTTTCTTGGTAGATGTTGTCTCTAATTCAGCGATTTTAGATTCAAACACTTGCTGAATATTGTCCACTTTTTCTTCAGGTACCTCTACAGTTTCATTTTCTTCGGTATTCTTTAAAACTTGTTTCATACCCTGAATAATCTTAGATTTGTTGACAACCTCATAATTTTTGTATTAATCGCATTTATTTTAGTATTGCCATACGTTTTTCAAATGATAATATATACGCAGTCATCACTATCCCTTCGAAAGAATTTCACTTTTGATTTTTCAAAAATGGGCACGCTGTTGGATTTGTTTGATGCTGAAGCTTGCTCAGAAGATATGAATCACTTTTTGGGGCAAGTTGAGCCTTTATAACGCAAAAGCATTTCTTGTGTTATTATTATCGGTTTTGTCGGTGTTATTATTATCGGTTTATTATTATCGGTTTGTTTTGTTTTGTCTTTCTCTTTATCAGCTTTTCCTGTAGAATCGTCTTTGTTTGCCAGAAATGTTTGCCAGAAAGGCTTTTCATTTTTTTAGCGACAAAGTCCGTATAGTCATGAGTATATATTATCTAAGAATTTGCTTTCGTTTTCATACAAATATATAGCCCTCCACTGGCGGAAGCAGTGGATTATAATTATTATGAAATCCTTTGTCAGTAATATCATTTACCTCCTTCACTCGATTATCTTTCGTAAGAGAACTTCTTTTGAACTCATCTTTGGCATCTGCAGAGTAGATATCAGTGTCTATGCTTTATGCTTGACGTATACCTATTGGTTTTGAAACGTGTATTTCTTCAGTGTCTTTGATAAGATTTTCATTGGAGGAACCAATTGATATACTAGTGGTATAGTTCAATTGGTCTATAAACTTTCCTTCTTATTTCCAGCGTTTTCTCGACCTCCCTCTGTTCGTCTTCCCCTCTGGTATTTTCCATGCTACTGTTCGCATCCCTCTGTCGTTATGCATTCTTTATAGATGCCTAGCCTACTACATCCTCCTTGATTTAATGATCGCTAGAGGGATCTATAGTTATCTGTCGCCTACAGTACCGGGCTTAATAGGGATCGACTGATTGGTTTGCTTTTGCTCATTCACCCCTTTCTTTAGCCTATGGTGTACTGATAAAAACCAATGAGTTTGAAACTAGTCTACGCCTGGAGAAAGAATTGATGAATAATAGCAGATGCCAAATCGGATGTACAGGTATAATTCGGGAACTAATAATATTAAACCTAATATATTATTTTTTATCTTAGACTATGTTGTAGAAAATTACGTAATATATGAAATACTAATGATAATAATAACAAGATAATGTTTTCTAATTATATTATTTAAATGGCACGAACCGATAAAATACGTGTTTTCTTACTTTCCAACAAACGTATGTAAAAACAATATATTTTTATTTTACATATATTTTTCTTGAGAAAAGTTTAATAATGCATTGTTATTAACTCACCTGTCACTTGGGATATATTATATTTTACTTGCTTTAATGTTTCCGAATCACTTTTTATATTTTCATAATAATTATACATATACATTGAAATATAGGCGCCTGACATTTAAATATAGGTTTGTATGGTTTGCTGCACTGAGGCGAAGACATTTCTTAACAATAACAAATTATTTAATGTTCACAATCGAAACACATGTATTTAGATACGTACGTACACCTCGCAGTTACGCCACTGAGTGGTTGAAGGACCAGACTCAATTTTACTTCTAATTTCAATATTGCGTTGCATAGCGTTGATTATTCGCACAGCGTCACCATAAATTGCGTCTTGCAGTACCTAACAGTTAAACTTTAATGTTTAATATTGTTAAATAAAATATATTAATTATGATTAAAAACTGAGGTTTTTTTATTACTTTATTGATAAAATGTAACATGTTGCTAAAACCTTGGTAATTTTTTCTGTGTAAAAAATAGGAACAAAATTCAAAAAGCGTTATAAAACAGACACGTATTGCAAACAAATTCTATAAAACTCTAAAATACAGGATGTTTAGTTATCTTGGTATACAAGATAAAATTTACCTGAAAACAAATTGGAAAAACAATATTTAACACTCTGTTTATACAGGGTGTTAAATATTTTGTTTATGCAGGGTGTTAAATATTTTTCTACTTATTCTCCAACTTTATCTTAAATTTAAATAAGTGAAATTAAAGCCAATCAAATTTGCCATAAAATGCTAAATACCCTTTACAAATCCATACATGACAGTTTTCCATCGGTAGAAATCTTATTTCTACCGATCCATATTCATCCATATTCCATATTCTATATTTTAAAGATGCTCCGAAGCATATTTTGACGAGTATATATAAATAGCTTAATATGTCAATTTAGAAATCACATCTACAAGCATTAATTTCAAACATAGCACTTACAACGACGATAAAACTTTAAAAAGCCGTATAATTAGTGAGGAATTGTATATCAACTATTTCAATCAGTTCGAATGTATATTTGAACCAGTCTGGCATAAGCGCTGCATCACTGCATAAAATACAATTCAGAGTTTAATGGCGGGCTCCACATGTCACTATAGGGCATTAAATAACTAATTGGGTTGGAATATAAGTCGTACCTAATTTGAAATTGCAGCCTATTTTTAGTAGCAGTTATCATTGGCGCATTCGCCATTTTTATAAATAAATTTAATGTATGTAAAAGTAAATTACTTGTACCTAAATTATTGTTAAAATAGATCATGTTAAAACAAATATTTTGTTTTCTTATAATTAAAATAACATGCTCTCAAATCGCATATTATCTTCTTGTTCTCTCATCCGAGGTACTTTGCAATCAATATAAAATTTAGTTTTAATCTTTCTTTGTCTTCGAGATGGTATCGTGATTAATATATTTTTATGACAATCTATTTTATTATTCGCCTATCTATTGCAGTTCAGCATGTAGTTTAGCCCACCAGGGCTAGAGGCATTCCTGATGTCTAATGGGTAGCAAATAGCCGCTAGAGAAACTGCTTAGTCTGCAGCTACTGGATTGGGTTGATTCTGTTCATTTATAAGTTAATTTCTAAAACCTGATGGGTCATATCATGGGATGATGTCAAATGGCCGATAGATGTAGCTAGTTATATCTCGCCTACATTGTTAACCTGCTTATGATGTTGGCTATGGCCATAAAACATATTAGCGGGAATTTAAAAACCAGTTTTGGGCTAAACTTAGTTACAAATAGTGTTTAAAAAAATAAATGAGCTTAAAAAATAAAATTAAAAACATCTGTTATCAACCGCAACCGTTATCAGTTAGTTATCAACCGCTGCCAATATTATATAGGTACTAAAGAACTAACTTTCGTATTCTGTGCAAACATAAATATATATCTAGTTGGCGTTCCTGGTGACCTTATTTCCCCTATGGGCCTTATTTCCCCTATGTAGTATGGTTTTCCATCCGAAAAATTAACTCAAGATGCTATTGAAGATTCAACGTCTAAAATTTATGCTGCTATGGGTGTGAGTATATCATCTATTCTCTTCGTGAGTATGGTTTGTAACATCGAAATATGACACATAAAAAACCGAGCAAAAAACCCTGATTATATCGATATAAGGAGCCGCCGACCCCGTTTTGTGGTAAAGTGGGGTCAACAATAATTCTTGAAATAGAAGTAATACAGTTATTCCTGAATTTAGTATATTCTTTTGATGGGTTTTCTGTTAAAATTGATTAGTTATTAGTATTTTATCAAAACATAACAAATTGTTGAATGAAAGCGCCTTTATAGGGACGATTTTAGCTTGCTGTAAGAAAAGTTATACTGCCCCGATCTCCCATTGCGGCAATTGTGTGTATCCTTTGAAAATTTTTTATGTCTCATATTTTGATGTTACAAACAGTATATCATCTATTCGCAAGTGTTTGTATGCTTAGCAAAAGCCCTCGACACCGTTATTCATCAACAGTTAATATCGACACTAGAAGACATAGGTATTAGAAGAATAGTGCTAAATTTGATTAAAAGCTATTTAGTGGATAGGCAATAATATGTCAAAATATATAATACCTTTAGTAGATTTATACTTGTTGAGTGTGGAGTTCCACAATGAACAGTGTTAGGGCCTGTGTTGTTTACCATATATGAACGGCTTATTCACTCTTCAGAGCACTGGTGATATATCTGTTAGGCCGACGATATTGATATATCCCATAAAGATGCATTATGGGACAATCTGAAGGAAACTGCTGAAAACGATCTAACTAACATCAGATTGAGTTGATTTCAAACTGCTTACCAAGAATTTGAATAAAACATTCTAGATTGCGTTCACCAATAGTGAGTAAACCTCTGCGTCATTTAATAGTATCAATATCAGTAATGAAGGTCAAGAATATCACATTCAACCGGTACAAAAAATTCAATATTCAGGTCTTACTATAGATACACATTTACGTTAGAATTACCAAATAAAAAATGTGGTTAACAAACTCCGATTTCTGTTCGGATACATTTCGAAATAAATTAAAATAGAAAACAACCGGGATCAAAAGTCGCGCCCTGTACCAGAACTTAATAGTCGTTTTAATGGCTCACCCTAATAAATAGTTATTGTAAACGTCAACAGCTTTTTCCTAAATCCTAAGTTCCAGTATAATATTTCAACAACGGATGGATGCATGAATGTAAAAAACGGTCCCCCAAAAGTTGCCTAATTGATGTGTCGTTTTTGTTTTGCTTAATACGAGGCGAGGACATGGTTTGGCCATTAAAACGTCCGGTATATCGCGGTCCGATCTGTACTAGATAGATGATGGGCCACAAGACAAATTAAGCGCGACCCGAACCAACTGTGAATAACCTCTACAATGTTGGACTGTGACACCAGTTGGATGCCCTGTCTTCCCGGAGATCATTTTAAAATCATATTTAATAATACAGTCCTGTCAGTCAGATATAAACGGATAACTGTTGTTTATCCGATTAAACCGACTGCTACTGCTAATAATAATGTTATTTTTCACCAGTTTTTATTTTAATGATTCGGTAGCCTGATTTGTAAGCAAGTTTAATGTTATTTTAGCAATATATTTAAATTATGCATGTTATTTCATTTAACTGATTCTTCTGCTACACATGCCAAGATCTGATCTCAGAATCTGACTGGCCAGGGCAACCAGATTATGGTTGCCCTGGCACCCACAGATGCGATTTTGACACATAATCGGGTGCAGTGTTTTTCAATTTTGTTCTAACTTAGAAATTCAAAATGGAAACATTATTATATAATAATTTTAAAGCTATGTAACTTTTTTTTTAGTATTAAATAGTGCATGCTCCTTGAAACGCATATTATCTTCAGAAGTCAAAGCAAGGTTTTTGGATTTAGTAACAAGAGTTAGTGGTTTATGATCTAAGGTTAGTTTAAGGTTTTATTCAACTTGATTTTTAATTCTATCACCAGTATAACATATGGCGACATTTATCACTATTAAGCTTTAAATTTGTTGTTTTCAAATACTTCAGAAGTGGTCGTAAATCACAATTTATAATATTGCAAGCTACAGCAATGTCACGAGGATGAAATAGCTATAAAATCTATACAGTCTATACAAAATAACTATACAATCAATGTCACGAGTGTGATAACTGTACATCGTCCACATATAACTGAATTTTACTATGATTTACACAGGAAATAATGTACGCTGTATAAATTAGGAATAATATAGGCCCTAAAATGGAACCTTGGGCTACACCAGAAGAGATAGGTAGATCATAAGATATATTCTCATTAAAACTAACAACCTGTGTGCGGCAGCTTAGACAAAAAGTCAAAACTCGAGTTTGGCGCACAATAAAGTGTGATCTAGAATATCAAATGCTTTAGAAAAATCTAAGAGAATAAGGGCAGTACAATTACCTCTATCGAGAGCCCTGAATGTTGTCGGTAATATTTGCAAGAGCAGTGGATGTACTTTCCAACACCTTTCCAACACCGGATTGGAGATGAGACACAATATTATTGCCTATTAGGTATACAATCATTTTGCGCTTGAACTGCTTTTCCTACATCTTTCAAGACAGGGGGTATGATATCCCCCGATACTGCTAACGTTGTCAGCGAAACAAACGTCGATTGTATGCTTCAGTGCCTTGGTGTTTGTAGAAACAACTCCAGTTAATTGTTATATTTATCTTATGTAAAACATTTATGGCTTGGGAAGTAAGAACAGCAACAAGAACAACCAATAACTTGTATACACAAGCGCTACACCATATGTGATGATTTAAACTTGTGAAAAATAACTATGGAGAAAAACGCTATCGACAGCAATAAACTTTACGATTATGTTTTCATTCGGAATTGCACGGATTATTAGTTATTGTAATTGGTTATAATAATGCGGCGTAGACTAAACCCTATCGATACGAAATCAGTAACAAATATATTGTACATACGAAAAACAAACATATTTTATGAATATTCCGGGAAACCTGTGAAGTATAAATAAGCATGAGTACATTCGGCAATGGTATAACGTCAATAAACCGAGTTATGGCCGTAGCTCGTCGTGTCGACTCCGATTACAATACACCTTTTCACTGTCCACAGTTTATGAGGCTCGCGGTTCGCTGACTCTAATAACCGGAACCGCACCGGACCGCTGGACTTGGGTTGCCGGACCCTCATTAAAGCCTCTGCTCTGGCGCCACCATAGACCGAAATTCTCTCCTGTCGTATTATTTATAAACCCCATAAAACCACCACTCGACCAAGTACACTAAAAGTCCACTTTTGGTATACTACATTGATATATCATTTTGATATTGTAAATGTTGCTCCCATATCTTGGTCATGCCTAAAATTTCTTTCTTAACAATAATAACACTTCTTTAATAATAACACTTAACAAACGACAAATTATAAAATGTGAAAGAAACATTCTGTGGGGGATATTCTTAGCAGATCCGAGTATTTATTTCCGAAAATATCCTATATTTTGGAGCCGTTATCTTGAATATTTATTTTGACCAAAAATCCCTGATCTCCTAACACTAAAACCTCGAGGTATGGACTTTTAGTCGAATCGAACTGTAAATTACAAAATTCATCTTTGAGCTGCCATCCTGAATGATTGCTCCGGTGGTTATTGGCAGTGTTCCGGTCGTTATTCATATCTAAACCGAATTTCTCACGAATAAAGTTAAGTAGTGGCAAGGACGCAGCCTCCGCAAAAAGGGCATCATCCATTTGGATCTGATTGGAAAGCCCAATCCAGATATATCCAGTAGGCTATGCATAAGTAATATTGTATTCTGGTTAATTCCGATTCTGTTACAATCGTTTATAAATTATATCAAAATTGCTTTCCGCTTTAGAATACTTGTGGGGGATCGTTGCCCGTCAAAGCTGCATTCCCTATCTCTGTTTCTCATTATATCAAAATTGCTTTCCGCTTTAGAACGTTTGTAGGAGATCGTTGCCCAAGTCAAAGCTGCATTCGATATCTCTGTTTCTCTCTCTCTCTCTCTCTCCATCATATCTGTTATATGCTTTATCTCACTTGCGAGACGAAAATGTTATACATAAAATGTTATATATAAAATGTGTCGTGACGCGACCTTGAAAAATCACTCTCATAAGAAAGAAGTTACGGCTAAACGGCTAAAGAAGTACTCACTTAAAAAAATCGTGATCTGCTACCTCAAAAATCCCAAGTTACATATTTGCAATCACATAGGACTACAAATGGCAAAATTCGGGAGCCATCCTGCATATTTATTTTGACAAAATTTTTGTGATCTGGCTCCTCAAAATTCCCAAGACACCTTCGAGACGCCGCGCCATCTGAATATTTATTTTGACATTTTCTTGAATATTTATTTCAACAAATTTCATGATTAGCGACCACACAAATGGCGAGACTCTGCTGTGGCTCTGCTATTAGTTTAAGACATGGTTCCCCACGTGGGGCTCGAAGCAATCGTAATAATTTAGGACATGGCGTCCAACGTGGAGCACTAAGCAATCCTATTAATTTAGAACATGGCTAGTTCTATTAGTCTTGGCTCAATATTGTGTAGCTACAAGTTTTTTGAATCTACAGCCCTGAATCTACAACTTTTGTATCTCCGACCCAAGATGTTTTTGAAGATTTGCTTAAACGTCAAATCTTCAAAAAACTTTTTTTTGAAAAGATTTTTTTATAATAAATTTGTATATTTAAATAAAAAGTTTATACAAATTAATTTTATTTTATTCTGAAAATGAACTATAATTACTTAATTAATATTATTTCAATAATACTTCTAAGGATTAATTTTCAGGTTTTTCCTCCGTTTTATTCTCCATTTCTTCCCCTCCCCCTCTTTTTTGGCACAAGGGCCTCAAGGTCCAAAACTTGAGAAAGTTTTTATTAACCATCCTTAAATAACTTCCCAAAGTTTCATTAACTTCCGACCTGTTTCTATCTGAAACTATCTGTCTACTGAACTATATGGAAAGATCCTTAATTTGTTGTAATTTATTATAAAATTTGGAGCCATAGAAATGTATGCCATTTTTACTCTTATTCCACTCCTGAGTTTTCATCTTTTGTGGGATTCACCAACTCCATGATTGTACAATTGTTCCGCCAAATTGGTCTTGAAGGTAAGTAGAGGAACTGTTCTATCTTTCGGGCCTGTGATCTGTGACTGTGAATACATCTAACATGTGACAGAAAATACTGCGGTACCACATCTTGCTTATGACTTTTATCATTGATTGAATAAATTAACGCTTTTATGGAGTAGAATCCCAATAGTAGATCTTATTGCTAGTATTTTTCTCCCATCATTACTTTTGATAGGGGTAAAACGTTATACAATATTTTTTCACCCCTACAAAATA